>CAWVQQ010000609.1:120000-365000 GCA_963932295.1 Tipula lateralis
GGCCGCCCCGTAAAAAAGAATTGCAAGTTAAACAATGTGCCTGCATCACTCCTGGAGCACCGCAACCTAAACAAAAAATATTTAGAGGAATGTCACAAAGATGATATTGATGACCAAGTCTATGACAATTCCAACACTGAACGGGACAGGAAAGATCAGAGTTAGTTTCCAATTTTATAAGTGGTAGGGAAACTGCTTCTGTTGTTGGTCTCTGGTGGATTTTAGTGACTGAAAGAGATTTTTCGGTATTAAACTGATCAGGTGGTACAGTATTGTTATCAGTCATAGAAAAACTTAATTCGTTTATAGCTTTCTGCGGAGTTCCAATATTTGCTTCTGGAAAATAGTTCATGGTGCGCCAGACATCGTCCGTAGTAACGCACGCATTTACAAAACTAGCTATAGTTGTAAAATCACGCCCTGCAAAGTGAGCTCTCAACCCACCACGCATATTTTTACGAAGCAATTCGATGAGCTCAGCATCGGATAATGCTGTTTTTAGTGGCATGGCTAAATTAAGTAATTCATAATAAAAATCTAGAAAGGGTTCTTTCAGTTTTTGTTTGCGACAGTCTAATATATGCTTAATATCGAAGTCAGAACGACGATCTTGAAATCTGTGAAGCATTTGACTACGAAAATCAGTCCAGGATAATTTTGGGTTACGTTCTAATATGAGCCAATAGTGTTCTCTAGCAAAACCTTCCAATAAGGTGTTTATATTATTACCTAAATGATCAAGTATAACGTTATTAGAATGAGCTAAATGTTCGATACGAAACAGAAATTTTTCAATGGGCATTCCTAAATGGGATCCGTCAAACTTTACGTTCCATTTATGAATTGGCGTAAGTGAAATGGAAGCTTGCGTTCGTTTTGAATTATCGATAGATGGGATAGCCTGTGGAGGAGTTGGTATATTGGTATGACTTTCTGGTACACTCGAAGGTTGATTTATTTGCGATGGTAAATTTGGTGGCCATATTAATGGATTGAGGAGAGGATTGGGAGGATTTTGATAATATGGTAGGTAAGGGTATGTCGGAAAAGTAGTAGGAGGTAAATGAGGCCTTTGGAAAGAGAACATATGATTTTGCCAAGAACCTGGTTGAAACTGATTCAAGTTTAATGGCACTTCTAAACTATTTACTTTTGATTGAATTGCTTTATTTTGTGCTTTCTGCGTAGGGATATCAGAAGAAGATATGACTGGAGTAAATGTTTTATGTACTTCTTCTGCATGGACGGTTTGAACATTGCCGTTTTTCAGGGTCGAAGAGTGTAATGCACCATTTTCAAGTTGAGTATCCACTAAACTAGCCGTGAGGTTTAATATTTCAGAGACATCTATTTTCATAGAAACAAGTAGGTTAGTTAGTTCATGTTGATTTGGAGTACCTTCCTTGAATTTTAATGCTGCAGTAATTAGAGACTTATTTAGCTCGAGAAGCTTGTTAATAATAATTTTAGACTCAAGAAGGCTTTCAACTCGAACTAAACGTCCTTGAACATGCAGTAGCTGTGCCACAATAACGTCAACTTCATCATAATTTTTCTCTTCTTCTGGAGTGAAAGTAGATAATGCAGTGTGAAGTTTTTGCATTTAATTAGTAAAAATTATGACTTCCGAATGAGGATATTTAAACGCATATAGATGAACTTCTTTAGGAGCCTCATCTGGATTAACGTTTTCTTTATCTATTAGTGCTCGCAGACGGGTCAACCGTTGATTTATAGAACCTGAAACTTCCCGAAGTTCGCATTCAACCTCTATTTCATCCGGTTCCAAATAGTCAATAATTAGGCGAGGTGAAGACATTTTCAAAAGTTAAGAATATTGGAAATCACAAAATAATTCTATAATTCAATTTAAACAACTATGTAGAGATATGTCAAAACAAAACTAGTTTCAACACAAAAACAAAAAAAATAGTATCTATAATTTAACAAATTTCTCTCGAGAAAAATCAAAAATAAAATCCAAATTTATATTATATAAGATTAATCCAAAAACCCAAAACAAAAAAATATATATATATTAATATTAATTCAATAATTGTAAAACCCTTAAAAACCAAAATGACCAAAATTCAAAACACTAGTAGCTAAATATTAATATACTATATCATTCTTATGATACTATAAGTTGTTAACTAATGAAAAACTTAATGTACAAAAAAAATTTATTAAATGTTATTAATTCAAAGTGAGGAGGTAAATACAGGCAACGTTCCAAAAATGGTGATCACGGATGTAACATTTATTTATTCGTCAAGATGCTTAATTGAAGTGGTAGGAATACAACACAAACACACAAATACGGAAGGTACTTGAAAGAAATGAAATATATGGCTTAACCAGACAAAAGAGTCACAATAACAATTAGATGCTTTTGCGAGCGCCATACATTCCAACGAAAAAAAGGAAGAAACATATACATCTCAAACTCTACTTACAAAATATTCTACAAATATAATGGAAAATTTTGCGATAGTGAGATGTACTATTACATTATGTAGAATACCCAAATGCATAAACGTAGCTAATATCTACCTAATTAGGAAATTGTACTGATGCACGTGGTTATTTGAAAATGTAACAAAAATACAAATTAATACAACTGTGAAATTTTATTGATCAATTGAAAATAAGAAATGACTTAAAAGATTGATGAATTTATAACATGATTAAATAATATACCAAACCGAACAAATGATTCCACAATGTGATTGACATTGGATGCAACTGCTCAGGTATACCGGTAGAATACAAAAAAAATATGACTCAAGTAGTTCTTACGTTAGAAAAAAAATAACAGATATAACCTTTCAAAAAAAACAAATTATCGGATTGGCAAGACACCATCTCTAACAACAGATGGTGCAACCGTTAAAAAAATTTAACATATATGGGTAAGGAAAGAGATGGGAAGCCTTAAGGAAATTTGGGCGCCATCTGTAACAACTTGCGAGGCATGAGTGAACCACACGGTAACCTTGTGGTTGTAGTAATGCCGTTGTCACTGAATTTACATATATCTACTATTCAGAGCTTTGGCGTGGTCATGTTATAGCCGGCTTAAGCTCAGGGATTGGGGTGGGGTTGGCCAAAGTTAAATAGTAGCTTGCTAGACCACATAACAGTTTGTACGACAACTTGACGAATTTGAACATTAAGAAGCTCACCGACACACGGATACGTTACCTACCTTAACCTCCTCTCACAATTCACTTAACTCATCATCTTTTATTAGTAATGCGTATGGTAAAGAAAATGCTAATAAATTTAATTTTTGAATGAAAATAATTATTAAAATACCAAAAATGGTTAAAAATTTCATACACATTTCCTTGACCACTAAATTGATCTTAACTAACTTTTAAAAATAAGTCTTAATATAACTTAATTAAATATAAAGAAAATACCTTAACTAATTTGCGTTGGGCGCCATTGATGCGAAGTACGTAGCTTACGATGATACGTGATCCTATATACGAGTAATTAATTATGATTTCGAAGAATGTTTTATTATATTTTTATTAATCATTAATGATAAATAATTATTAATTTAATTTTATTATTAACATATAATTTTATTTATTAGGATAAGTAGTTTAGTTAAGTTTAGTTGAGTAGTTTTAATTAAAGTCTTTTTATTAATTTCATTTCAGTATAGCTTTAAATGTTCAAAGCACATGTGTAAAAAATCTTTAAACATTAATTTTCTTTTAAACACTGTGTTCTAATATCCGTATTGGCACGGTATTAATCACTTTCGTCACTTTAATTATTAATTTAATTTTATTATTTTGTAAATTTGGTAGATTATTTTTTCATCTATACCTATTACTTTTTTTTCAGTTTAATTTTATTAGCTTAAATTCATTTAAGTAGTTTAAGTTTAGGTAGTGATATTAAATGAAATTATATTACTTTAAGTATAGTTTTTAAAGTTATGAACACATGGCGTGAGAGTCTTTCGCACATTTTTCATTTTAAATATACTTAAAAGTCACATCCGGATTTGTCCGGATTTAATCACTGCACTTTTTACTATTTTTCAGTACAATCTTAGATTAATAGGTTAATTATAATAACTTTTATTATTATTTTATTTGTATATCATGTCTGCACGGTCAACACTCAACTGCCCAATTTTTTTATTCTTCTCCACCAACTCGTCTCGACCACGTCCAAAAAATTACCTTTATTTCATACTTTGTCACGGTATATTTGCCCGTAGTCATTTTCCCGTAGTCTAGTACTTATACAGATTCTATATCCATCAAATTCCTATACTATGCATATCATTCACATTTATATATAAAAATATTATATTTGTATATTAATTCATTATTTGTCCATTTGAAAGTCATTTTGAACAAGTTATACCAAAATTATACCAAATTTAATTTTATCACCACAACCGAATTTTTTCATATTTAAATTGTTCAAAATGTCGGTTAAATGGAGATTTTCACCCAAAATGATATTAAATTGCACTTAAAAATAAAATATTTGGTTCTAAATGACGGTAAAAACGACAAGTTTTGTGTCAACTTGTTTATTAACCGTTATTTTGATTATATTTATTTAATTTTAAGGTGCAATTTTATGTCATTTCGATCGAAATTCTCCATTTACTCATTGTTTTGTGAGGAGTTTGGTACATATCGTTAAAAATGACGTTCAAATGGACAAATAATGAACAAAAACAAAAACAAATACTTATAGGCAAAATTTACTACTAAAACGTGGGTTTTGTCACCAAAACTTAATTTTTTGATATAAGATTGTTTAAAATGTGGGTAAAATGCACAATTAAACCCCACTCAATATAAAAATGCATGTTTAAATTTAAAATTTGGTTCGAAATAACGATAAATAGACAAGTTAACACAAAATTTGTCGGTTTACCCGTTATTTAGACAAAAATATTAAATTTTTACTTGTATTTTTATGTTTTGCGGGGTTCACTGGTCCATTTTACCCACATTTTGGACAATTGAAATATAAAAAAATTGAGTTGTGGTGATTAAACACACGCTTTGGTAGTAATTTTTGCAAATTTATATTTTTTTTTTGTGTTTTTATGCATTATTCAAAATTTGGGGAAAATGCACATTTCAACCCCACGCAATATGAAAATGCATGTAAAAATTTCAAAATAAATTTTCGAACTAACGGTTAATAAACAAATATAAACAAAACTGGTTTATTTTACCGTTATTTCGAAAAAAACATTAAAATTTTAAGTGCATTTTTATGTTTCGTGGGGTTAAATGGTTCATTTTACCCAAACATTGTTCAATTGGAATATACATTAATAAATTTGTGGTTATAAAACTTACGCTTTGGTAGTATTTTTTGATAATTTATATAATTTTTGTATTTTTATTCATAATTTGTCAATTTGAACCATTTTTAACAATTAATAATTTTGGTATTGGTAATAATTGTTAAAAAACATTTTTAACAATTATTACCAAAACCCATGCAGAGACTAAACAGAAATCGTTCACCAGGAGTTGATTACATTAATTCAGAGCTCTTGATATTCGGAGGGCTCACTTTGTGGAACTGTCATTTCGACCTTGTTCGATTGGTATGGTGAAATGAAGTTATGCCTGACGAATGGAAAGTGGCCGCGTTATGCCCAATATTCAAACAGGGTGATCGCATGAAATGCGAAAACTATCGCGCTATAGCTCTCCTTTGCACAGCATACAAGTTACTGTCTCACAAAATCTTGGGAAGAATTATTCCTTTAGCGGAGGAAATTGTCGGTGACTACCAAGGAGGATTCCGTCCAAATCGGTCAGTCACTGATCAAGTTTTTTCGCTGCGGATGATTCTTTCCAAGTACTACGAAACATCTCGCGAAGTACACCAGGTATTCCTAGATTTCAAGCAAGCCTTTGACTCGATCAATCGAGAGAGGCTATGGTATGCATTTGAATATTTAGGAATACCACAAAAATATGTACATCTGTGTAATATGACAGTAACGCAGTCACAATGCTGTGTCAAAGTTGAGAACAGGCTATCGAGAATTTTTGCAATTACTTCTGGTGTTCGACAAGGAGATGCGCTGTCCCCGATACTTTTTAATTTCATGTTGGAATACATCCTTCGTAAAAGTGCAACAACTCTGGACAATATCTTATTCCGACAATCCAATCATTTTCTTGCGTATGTAGATGATATCTGTGTGATTGGATTAAATGGCAACGGAGTGAAAGAGATACTTGATCCACTGGAACAGTTTTCAGCTTTCGTTGGTCTCAAAATCAATGAGTCCAAAACCAAATATCTGATATCTGGTTTTCGAGACCAAGACGCAAGTGATTTCAGTAGTGGAAACCACACGTTTGAAGGAGTGATGAGATTCAAGTATCTTGGATCTCTCATTACTCACGATAATAATGTGGGAGAGAATATCAAGGTTCGCCTTGCCGCTGGCAATCGGGCTTTATATCCTCTACGTCCACTGCTAAAATCAAAATATCTTGCAAATACGGATAAGCTGAAACTTTACAGAGTGTTGATCTGACCCGTTGTCATGTATGGATGTGAGAGTTGGACCTTGACGGATGAGTACGAAAGATGGCTTCTAACATTCGAGAGAAGAATCATATGGCCCAAAACGCGACGTTGATGGCACATACCGAGTTTTATTCAATCACGAGATCAGAAATTTAATGTAAATTCCTGATATCGTGCATGAAATTATCGGACAGCGAGTATGCTGGCTCGGACACGTTCTGCGTGCTGATCCAAAACGAATGATACAGCAATCTTTAAAGGGAGAACCGCTTTTCGATAGGCGAAGAGGTCGCTGTCGGCAACGACGGCTCCACGGCGTAAAGAGCGATTTGGCATCTTCTAGTTGCTTGCAACAATATGAAAAGCTGGCTCGTGATCGAAACCGATTGAGCCAGATAGTTGACACGGTATGGGCCAATTATGGCCTGTAAAGACCGATAAAAAAAAAAAATACCAAAACTTTACCAAAGTTAATTTTATCACCACAACTCAATTGTTTCATATTTAAATTGTTCAAAATGTCGGTTAAATGGAAAATTTCACACCAAATGAAATTAATTGCACTTAAAAATAAAATATTCGGTTCAAAACAACGGTAAAAACGACAAGTTTTGTGTCAGCTTGTCTATTGACCGTTATTTTGATTAAAATATTCAATTTTAAAGTGCAATTTAATGTCATTTCGGATGAAATTCTCCATTTTTCCATTATTTTCATAAGATTTTGGTACATATTCCAAAATTTGAACGTCATTTTGAACAGATAATACGAAAATTCTACCAGAGTGTGTTTTATCACCACAACTAAATTGTTGCATATTGAAATTGTTCAAAATGTCGCTTAAATGGAGAATTTCAGCCCAAATGACATTAAATTGCACTTAAAATAAATTATTTGGTTCAAAATAACACAAAAAAAATATTAATAAGCAAAAATTACTACCAAAGCGTGTGTTTTGTCACCACAATTCAATTTTTATATTTAATTTGTTCACATGTGGAATAAATGCACAATTTTACCCCACGCAATATGAAAATGCACGTAAAATTTTAAAATTTGGTTCGAAATAACGGTAAATAGACAAGTTTACACAAAAATTGTCTGTTTTACCGTTATTTCGAACAAAATATAAAAATTTTTCTGGCATTTTAATGTTGCGCGGGGTTAAATGGTCCATTTTACCGAAATAATGGACCATTGAAATATACAAAAATGGAGTTGTGGTGGTAAAACACACGCTTTGGTAGTAATTTTTGCTAATTTTTATTATTTATATATTTTCATTCATTATTTGTCCATTTAAACGTCATTTTGAACAATAAATACCAAAATTCTACCAAAGTGTGTTTTATCACCACAACTCAATTGTTTCATATTGAAATTGTTCAAAATGTCGATTAAATGGAGAATTTCAGTTCAAATGACATTAAATCGCACTTAAAAATTAAATATTTGATTCAAAATAACACAAAAAAAAAATATTATTAAGCAAAAATTTCTACCAAAGCGTGTGTTTTGTCACTACAATTCAATTTTTTTATATTTTTAATGTCTAAAATTTGGGTAAAATGCACAATTAAACCCCAAGCAATATAAAAATGCACGTTAAATTTAAAATTTGGTTCAAAATAACAGTAAAAAGACAAGTTGGTTTTGTTGCCTGGTATTTTGTATTATTCTAGTTAACTTTGAAAAACAATTGTTTTTTGTATTATTCAAGTTAACTTTGAAAAACCATATTTGTTAGTTTTTCTTATAATATAGAAAGAAGTCGTGCCTGTTCCTTCGTCAGCATAACTTGTATTTTTTAAATCTAGAAAGACTAAAAAGTAAAAATCAATAGAGATTATTGTTATTAAATAAATATATTTTAATTTCAATGAGTAATTTATATCGCAATAAAGATCAAAACTATGGAATCACGTTTTTTCGAAATTATTAAGTCACGTGAATAATCGGATAATATAAATTCATCATACCAAATAATCATTAAATACCACATACACATAAATTTGTAAAGAGTTTAAACAAAACTTTGCTATTTTGCCGTTATTTCGAACAAAATAGTAATTTTTAACGTGCCTTTTTATGTTGTGCGGGGTTAAATGGTCCATTTTACCCAAACTTTGAACAATTGAAATATAGAAAACTTGAGTTGTGGTGATAAAACACACGCTTTGGTAGTAATTTTTGCTAATTTTTATAATATTTGTGTTTTAATTCATTATTTGTCCATTTGAACGTCATTTTGAACAATTAATACCAAAATTCTACCAAAGTGTGCTTAATCGCCAAAACTCAATTGTTTTATATTGAAATTGTTCAAAATGTTGGTAAAATGGAGAATTTCAGCCCAAATAACATTAAATTGCACTTAAAAATTAAACATTTGGTTCAAAATAACACAAAAAAAATATTAATTAGCAAAAATTACTACCAAGGCGTGTGTTTTGTCACCACAATTCAATTTTTTTGATATTTTTATTGTTTATATATATAATTTTGTGGGTTATATGCACAATTAAAACCCACGCAACATAAAAATGCAAGTAAAAATTTAATATTTGGTTCGAAATAACGGTAAATAGACAAGTTTACACAAAACTTGTCTGTTTACCGTTATTTCGAACCAAAATTAAATTTTTATATTTGTTTTATATTTAAATTGTTCAAAATAACGAGTCAATGGATAATTTCAGCCCAAATCACATTAAATTGCACTTTAAAATTAAATATTTGGTTCAAACTAATAAAAAAATATTAATAAGCAAAAATTTTTACCAAAGCGTGTGTTTTGTCACCGCAATTCAATTTTTTTCCATTTAAATTGTTCAAATGTGGGTAAAATGCACAATTTAACCCCACGCAACATTTAAATGCACGTCAAAATTACAAATTTTGTTCCAAATAACGGTAAATAGACAAGTTTACACAAAACTTGTCTGTTTTACCGTTATTTCGAACAAAATATTACATTTTAACGTGCAATTTTATGTTGCGTGAAGATAAATGGTCCATTCTACCCAAATTTTGAACAATTGGAATGTACAAAATAGATTTGTGGTGATAAAACACACGCTTTAGTAGAAATTTTTGCAAATCTATTTTTTTTCTGTTTTCATTTATTATTTGTCCATTTGAACGTCATTTTGAACAATAAATACCAAAATTCTACCAAATTGTGTTATATCACCACAACACAATTGTTTCATATTACAATTGTTCAAAATGTCGGTTTAATGGAGAATTATAGCCCAAATGACATTAAATTCCACTTAAAAATTAAAAATTTTGTTAAAAATAACACAAGAAAAATATTCATAGGCCAAAATTACTACCATAGCGTGTGTTTTGTCACCACAATTCAATTTTTTGATATTTTTATTGTTCAAATGTTAGTAAATTGCACAATTTTACCACACGAAATATAAAAATGCACGTAGGAATATAAAATTTTTTTTGAAGCAACGGTAAATAGACAAGTTTAAACAAAACTTGTCTATTAAACCGTTCTTTCGAACAAAATAGAAATTTTACGTGCATTTTAATGTTGCATGCGGTTAAATGGTCCATTTCACTCAAATTTTGAACAATTGAAATATTTAAAATAGATTTGTGGTGCTTAAACACACGCTCTGGTAGTAATTTTTGCTTATTTATAGTTTGTTTGTTTTTTTCTCATTATTTGTCCATTTGAACGTCATTTTGAACAATTAATACCAAAATTCAACCAAATTGTGTTATATCAACACAACTCAATTGTTTTATATTTAAATTGTTCAAAATGTCGGGTCAATTGAGAATTTCACCCAAAATGACATTAATTTCACTTTAAAATAAAATATGATAATTCAAATTAACACAAAAAAAAATTAATAAGCATAAATTACTACCTTAGCGTGTGTTTGTCACCGCAATTCAATTTTTTTACATTAAAATTGTTCAAATGTGGGTTAAATGCACAACTTAACCCCACGCAACAAAAAAATGCACGTCAAAGTTTAAAATTTGGTTCCCAATAACGGTAAATAGACAAGTTTTAACAAAACTTGTCTATTATACCGTTATTTCGAACAAAATTTTAAATTTTACGTGCCTTTTTATGTTGTGTGGGATATAATTGTGCATTTTGGACAATTGAAATATAAAAAAAATTGCATTGTGGTGACCAAACACACGTTTTGTTAATAATTTTTGCTTATATATTTATTATTTTATGTTATTTTGAACCAAATATTTAATTTTTAAGAGCAATTGTATGCCATTTGGGTTGACATTCTCCATTTAACCGACGTTTTGAACAATTTCAATATGAAACAATTGAGTTGTGGTTATAAAACTCACTTTGGTAGAATTTTGGTATAAATTGTTCAAAATGATGTTCAAATGGACAAATAATGAATAAAAATACAAAAATAATATAAATTAGCAACAATTACTTCCAAAAGGTATGTTTTATCACCACAAATCTATTTATTTTTGTATAAATTGTCCAAAATGTGGGTAAAATGGACCATTTCAACCCGCGCAGCATAATAAAATTGCACGTAAAAATTTAATATTTTGTTCGAAAAAACGGTGAAACCGACAAGATTTGTGTAAACTGGTCTTTTCACCGTTATTTTGAACCAAGTTTTAAATTTTTAACGTGTATTTTTATATTGCGTGAAGTTGTGCATTTTACCCACATTTTCAACAATTTAAATATCAAAACATTGTGGTGACAAAACACTACGCTTTATTAGTTATTTTTGCTAAATCATATTTTTTGTGTATTTGTTCATTATTTGACCATTTGAACGTCATTTTCAACGACATATACCAAAATCTAAACAAGACAATGGGTAAATGGAGAATTTTATCTGAAATGACATTAAATTGCACTTGGAAATTAAATTTTTAATTCGAAATAACGGTAAAAAGACAAGTTAACAAAAAACTTATCGTTTTAACCGTTATTGAGAACCAAACATTTGATTTTTAAGTGCAATTTAATGTCATTTGGGGTAATATTCTCCACTTAACCGACATTTTGAAAAATTTAAATATGAAACAACTGAGTTACTTATAGACTAGTTGAGAAAATAGACTAGTTTACACAAAACTGGTCCGTTTTACCGTTATTTTAAACTAAATTTTCGATTTTAAGTGCATTATTTTGTTGCGTAGGGTTATATTGTCCATTTTACCCAAATTTTAAACAATTGGAATATACAAAAATTTAGTTGTGGTGATAAAACACACGCTTTGGTAGTAATTATTGCTTATTTATATTATTTTTGTATTTCTATTCATTGTAAGTCCATTTGAACGTAATTTTGATTAATTAATACCAAAATTCTACCGAAGTTAATTTTATTACCACAACTCAATTGTTTTATATTTAAATTGTTCAAAATGTCGGTTAAATGGTGAGTTTTACCCCAAATGACATTAAATTGCACTTTAAAATTAAATATTTGGTTTAAAATTACGGTTAGAGCGACAAGTTTTGTGTCAACTTGTCTATTTACCGTTATTTTGATTAGAATATTTAATTGTTAAGGTACAATTTAATGTTATTTCGGGTGAAATTCTCCATTTACCCATTATTTTGTTAAGATAATGGTACATGTCGTTCAAAATGACGTTCAAATAGACAAATAATAAACATAAAACAAAAAAAAATATGAGTATCAAAAATTTCTTTAAAGCGTGTTTTGTCACCCCAACTCAATTTTTTGATATTTAAATTGTTCAAAATGTGGGTAAAATGCACAATTCAACCCCCACGTTGAAATGCACGTAAAAATTTACATAAAAATGCACGTTACATAAGAATGCAAGTAAAAATTTAAAATTTGGTTCAAAATTACAGTTAATAGACAAGTTTACACAAAATTTGTCTGTTTAACCGTTATTTCAAACAAAATATTAAATTTTTACGTGCATTTTTATGTTAAGTTGGTTTAAATGGTCAATTTTACCCACATTTTGGACAATTGAAATATAAAAAAATTGAGTAATGGTGAAACACGCTTTGGTAGTATTTCTTGCTAGTTAATATTTCTTTTGTGTTTTTATTCATTATTGAGTCCATTTCAACGTCATTTTGAACAAGTAATACCAATATTCTACCAAAATGTGATAAATTACCACAACTCAATTGTTTCATATTTAAATTGTTCAAAATAATGGTAAAATGGAGAATTTCACCCCAAATGACATTAAATTACACTTAAAAATTAAATATTTTGTTCAAAATAACACAAAAAAAAATATTAATAACCAAAAATTACTACCAAAGCGTGTGTTTTGTCACCACAATTCAATTTTTATATTAAAATTGTTCAAACGTGGATTTAACGCACAATTAAACCCCACCAAATATAAATTTGCACGTTTAAACTAAAATTGAATTCAAAATAACGGTAAATAGACAAGTTTAAACAAAACTTGTTTATTTTACCGTTATTGTGAACGAAATATTAAATTTTGATGTGCATTTATATGTTGCGCGGGGTTCAATGGTCCATTTTACCCACATTTTGGACAATAGAAATATAAAAAAATTGAGTTGTGGGTATAAAACACACGCTTTGGTAGTAATTTTTGATAATTTTTTTTTTTTTTGTGTTTTTGTTTATATATTGTCCATTTGAACGTCATTTTGAACAATTTATACCGAAATTCTACCAAAGTGTGTTTTATCACCACAACTCAATTGTTTCATATTAAAATTGTTACAAATGTCGGTTAAATGGAGATTTTCAGCCCAAATGACATTAAATTGCACTTCAAAATTAAATATTTGGTTCAAAGTTCTACAAAAAAAATATAAATAAGCAAATATTACTACCAAAGCGTGTGTTTTGTCACCGAAATTCAATTTTTTTACAATTTAATTGTTCAAAACGTGAGTAAAATGCACAATTTAACCCCACACAAAATTTAAATGAAAATTGAGTAAAAAAATTAAGTTAAAAAAAAAAAAAATTGAGTTGTGGTGATTAAACACACGCTTTGGTAGTAATTTTTGCAAATTTATATTTTTTTTTTGTGTTTTTATGCATTATTCAAAATTTGGGGAAAATGCACATTTCAACCCCACGCAATATGAAAATGCATGTAAAAATTTCAAAATAAATTTTCGAACTAACGGTTAATAAACAAATATAAACAAAACTGGTTTATTTTACCGTTATTTCGAAAAAAACATTAAAATTTTAAGTGCATTTTTATGTTTCGTGGGGTTAAATGGTTCATTTTACCCAAACATTGTTCAATTGGAATATACATTAATAAATTTGTGGTTATAAAACTTACGCTTTGGTAGTATTTTTTGATAATTTATATAATTTTTGTATTTTTATTCATAATTGTCAATTTGAACCATTTTTAACAATTAATAATTTTGGTATTGGTAATAATTGTTAAAAAACATTTTTAACAATTATTACCAAAACCCATGCAGAGACTAAACAGAAATCGTTCACCAGGAGTTGATTACATTAATTCAGAGCTCTTGATATTCGGAGGGCTCACTTTGTGGAACTGTCATTTCGACCTTGTTCGATTGGTATGGTGAAATGAAGTTATGCCTGACGAATGGAAAGTGGCCGCGTTATGCCCAATATTCAAACAGGGTGATCGCATGAAATGCGAAAACTATCGCGCTATAGCTCTCCTTTGCACAGCATACAAGTTACTGTCTCACAAAATCTTGGGAAGAATTATTCCTTTAGCGGAGGAAATTGTCGGTGACTACCAAGGAGGATTCCGTCCAAATCGGTCAGTCACTGATCAAGTTTTTTCGCTGCGGATGATTCTTTCCAAGTACTACGAAACATCTCGCGAAGTACACCAGGTATTCCTAGATTTCAAGCAAGCCTTTGACTCGATCAATCGAGAGAGGCTATGGTATGCATTTGAATATTTAGGAATACCACAAAAATATGTACATCTGTGTAATATGACAGTAACGCAGTCACAATGCTGTGTCAAAGTTGAGAACAGGCTATCGAGAATTTTTGCAATTACTTCTGGTGTTCGACAAGGAGATGCGCTGTCCCCGATACTTTTTAATTTCATGTTGGAATACATCCTTCGTAAAAGTGCAACAACTCTGGACAATATCTTATTCCGACAATCCAATCATTTTCTTGCGTATGTAGATGATATCTGTGTGATTGGATTAAATGGCAACGGAGTGAAAGAGATACTTGATCCACTGGAACAGTTTTCAGCTTTCGTTGGTCTCAAAATCAATGAGTCCAAAACCAAATATCTGATATCTGGTTTTCGAGACCAAGACGCAAGTGATTTCAGTAGTGGAAACCACACGTTTGAAGGAGTGATGAGATTCAAGTATCTTGGATCTCTCATTACTCACGATAATAATGTGGGAGAGAATATCAAGGTTCGCCTTGCCGCTGGCAATCGGGCTTTATATCCTCTACGTCCACTGCTAAAATCAAAATATCTTGCAAATACGGATAAGCTGAAACTTTACAGAGTGTTGATCTGACCCGTTGTCATGTATGGATGTGAGAGTTGGACCTTGACGGATGAGTACGAAAGATGGCTTCTAACATTCGAGAGAAGAATCATATGGCCCAAAACGCGACGTTGATGGCACATACCGAGTTTTATTCAATCACGAGATCAGAAATTTAATGTAAATTCCTGATATCGTGCATGAAATTATCGGACAGCGAGTATGCTGGCTCGGACACGTTCTGCGTGCTGATCCAAAACGAATGATACAGCAATCTTTAAAGGGAGAACCGCTTTTCGATAGGCGAAGAGGTCGCTGTCGGCAACGACGGCTCCACGGCGTAAAGAGCGATTTGGCATCTTCTAGTTGCTTGCAACAATATGAAAAGCTGGCTCGTGATCGAAACCGATTGAGCCAGATAGTTGACACGGTATGGGCCAATTATGGCCTGTAAAGACCGATAAAAAAAAAAAATACCAAAACTTTACCAAAGTTAATTTTATCACCACAACTCAATTGTTTCATATTTAAATTGTTCAAAATGTCGGTTAAATGGAAAATTTCACACCAAATGAAATTAATTGCACTTAAAAATAAAATATTCGGTTCAAAACAACGGTAAAAACGACAAGTTTTGTGTCAGCTTGTCTATTGACCGTTATTTTGATTAAAATATTCAATTTTAAAGTGCAATTTAATGTCATTTCGGATGAAATTCTCCATTTTTCCATTATTTTCATAAGATTTTGGTACATATTCCAAAATTTGAACGTCATTTTGAACAGATAATACGAAAATTCTACCAGAGTGTGTTTTATCACCACAACTAAATTGTTGCATATTGAAATTGTTCAAAATGTCGCTTAAATGGAGAATTTCAGCCCAAATGACATTAAATTGCACTTAAAATAAATTATTTGGTTCAAAATAACACAAAAAAAATATTAATAAGCAAAAATTACTACCAAAGCGTGTGTTTTGTCACCACAATTCAATTTTTATATTTAATTTGTTCACATGTGGAATAAATGCACAATTTTACCCCACGCAATATGAAAATGCACGTAAAATTTTAAAATTTGGTTCGAAATAACGGTAAATAGACAAGTTTACACAAAAATTGTCTGTTTTACCGTTATTTCGAACAAAATATAAAAATTTTTCTGGCATTTTAATGTTGCGCGGGGTTAAATGGTCCATTTTACCGAAATAATGGACCATTGAAATATACAAAAATGGAGTTGTGGTGGTAAAACACACGCTTTGGTAGTAATTTTTGCTAATTTTTATTATTTATATATTTTCATTCATTATTTGTCCATTTAAACGTCATTTTGAACAATAAATACCAAAATTCTACCAAAGTGTGTTTTATCACCACAACTCAATTGTTTCATATTAAAATTGTTCAAAATGTCGATTAAATGGAGAATTTCAGTTCAAATGACATTAAATCGCACTTAAAAATTAAATATTTGATTCAAAATAACACAAAAAAAAAATATTATTAAGCAAAAATTTCTACCAAAGCGTGTGTTTTGTCACTACAATTCAATTTTTTTATATTTTTAATGTCTAAAATTTGGGTAAAATGCACAATTAAACCCCAAGCAATATAAAAATGCACGTTAAATTTAAAATTTGGTTCAAAATAACAGTAAAAAGACAAGTTGGTTTTGTTGCCTGGTATTTTGTATTATTCTAGTTAACTTTGAAAAACAATTGTTTTTTGTATTATTCAAGTTAACTTTGAAAAACCATATTTGTTAGTTTTTCTTATAATATAGAAAGAAGTCGTGCCTGTTCCTTCGTCAGCATAACTTGTATTTTTTAAATCTAGAAAGACTAAAAAGTAAAAATCAATAGAGATTATTGTTATTAAATAAATATATTTTAATTTCAATGAGTAATTTATATCGCAATAAAGATCAAAACTATGGAATCACGTTTTTTCGAAATTATTAAGTCACGTGAATAATCGGATAATATAAATTCATCATACCAAATAATCATTAAATACCACATACACATAAATTTGTAAAGAGTTTAAACAAAACTTTGCTATTTTGCCGTTATTTCGAACAAAATAGTAATTTTTAACGTGCCTTTTTATGTTGTGCGGGGTTAAATGGTCCATTTTACCCAAACTTTGAACAATTGAAATATAGAAAACTTGAGTTGTGGTGATAAAACACACGCTTTGGTAGTAATTTTTGCTAATTTTTATAATATTTGTGTTTTAATTCATTATTTGTCCATTTGAACGTCATTTTGAACAATTAATACCAAAATTCTACCAAAGTGTGCTTAATCGCCAAAACTCAATTGTTTTATATTGAAATTGTTCAAAATGTTGGTAAAATGGAGAATTTCAGCCCAAATAACATTAAATTGCACTTAAAAATTAAACATTTGGTTCAAAATAACACAAAAAAAATATTAATTAGCAAAAATTACTACCAAGGCGTGTGTTTTGTCACCACAATTCAATTTTTTTGATATTTTTATTGTTTATATATATAATTTTGTGGGTTATATGCACAATTAAAACCCACGCAACATAAAAATGCAAGTAAAAATTTAATATTTGGTTCGAAATAACGGTAAATAGACAAGTTTACACAAAACTTGTCTGTTTACCGTTATTTCGAACCAAAATTAAATTTTTATATTTGTTTTATATTTAAATTGTTCAAAATAACGAGTCAATGGATAATTTCAGCCCAAATCACATTAAATTGCACTTTAAAATTAAATATTTGGTTCAAACTAATAAAAAAATATTAATAAGCAAAAATTTTTACCAAAGCGTGTGTTTTGTCACCGCAATTCAATTTTTTTCCATTTAAATTGTTCAAATGTGGGTAAAATGCACAATTTAACCCCACGCAACATTTAAATGCACGTCAAAATTACAAATTTTGTTCCAAATAACGGTAAATAGACAAGTTTACACAAAACTTGTCTGTTTTACCGTTATTTCGAACAAAATATTACATTTTAACGTGCAATTTTATGTTGCGTGAAGATAAATGGTCCATTCTACCCAAATTTTGAACAATTGGAATGTACAAAATAGATTTGTGGTGATAAAACACACGCTTTAGTAGAAATTTTTGCAAATCTATTTTTTTTCTGTTTTCATTTATTATTTGTCCATTTGAACGTCATTTTGAACAATAAATACCAAAATTCTACCAAATTGTGTTATATCACCACAACACAATTGTTTCATATTACAATTGTTCAAAATGTCGGTTTAATGGAGAATTATAGCCCAAATGACATTAAATTCCACTTAAAAATTAAAAATTTTGTTAAAAATAACACAAGAAAAATATTCATAGGCCAAAATTACTACCATAGCGTGTGTTTTGTCACCACAATTCAATTTTTGATATTTTTATTGTTCAAATGTTAGTAAATTGCACAATTTTACCACACGAAATATAAAAATGCACGTAGGAATATAAAATTTTTTTTGAAGCAACGGTAAATAGACAAGTTTAAACAAAACTTGTCTATTAAACCGTTCTTTCGAACAAAATAGAAATTTTACGTGCA
Source organism: Tipula lateralis (assembly GCA_963932295.1). Classification (NCBI taxonomy): domain Eukaryota; kingdom Metazoa; phylum Arthropoda; class Insecta; order Diptera; family Tipulidae; genus Tipula; species Tipula lateralis. The sequence continues at coordinate 138,587 of CAWVQQ010000609.1, forward strand.
TTTTAATGTTGCATGCGGTTAAATGGTCCATTTCACTCAAATTTTGAACAATTGAAATATTTAAAATAGATTTGTGGTGCTTAAACACACGCTCTGGTAGTAATTTTTGCTTATTTATAGTTTGTTTGTTTTTTTCTCATTATTTGTCCATTTGAACGTCATTTTGAACAATTAATACCAAAATTCAACCAAATTGTGTTATATCAACACAACTCAATTGTTTTATATTTAAATTGTTCAAAATGTCGGGTCAATTGAGAATTTCACCCAAAATGACATTAATTTCACTTTAAAATAAAATATGATAATTCAAATTAACACAAAAAAAAATTAATAAGCATAAATTACTACCTTAGCGTGTGTTTGTCACCGCAATTCAATTTTTTTACATTAAAATTGTTCAAATGTGGGTTAAATGCACAACTTAACCCCACGCAACAAAAAAATGCACGTCAAAGTTTAAAATTTGGTTCCCAATAACGGTAAATAGACAAGTTTTAACAAAACTTGTCTATTATACCGTTATTTCGAACAAAATTTTAAATTTTACGTGCCTTTTTATGTTGTGTGGGATATAATTGTGCATTTTGGACAATTGAAATATAAAAAAAATTGCATTGTGGTGACCAAACACACGTTTTGTTAATAATTTTTGCTTATATATTTATTATTTTATGTTATTTTGAACCAAATATTTAATTTTTAAGAGCAATTGTATGCCATTTGGGTTGACATTCTCCATTTAACCGACGTTTTGAACAATTTCAATATGAAACAATTGAGTTGTGGTTATAAAACTCACTTTGGTAGAATTTTGGTATAAATTGTTCAAAATGATGTTCAAATGGACAAATAATGAATAAAAATACAAAAATAATATAAATTAGCAACAATTACTTCCAAAAGGTATGTTTTATCACCACAAATCTATTTATTTTTGTATAAATTGTCCAAAATGTGGGTAAAATGGACCATTTCAACCCGCGCAGCATAATAAAATTGCACGTAAAAATTTAATATTTTGTTCGAAAAAACGGTGAAACCGACAAGATTTGTGTAAACTGGTCTTTTCACCGTTATTTTGAACCAAGTTTTAATTTTTAACGTGTATTTTTATATTGCGTGAAGTTGTGCATTTTACCCACATTTTCAACAATTTAAATATCAAAACATTGTGGTGACAAAACACACGCTTTATTAGTTATTTTTGCTAAATCATATTTTTTTGTGTATTTGTTCATTATTTGACCATTTGAACGTCATTTTCAACGACATATACCAAAATCTAAACAAGACAATGGGTAAATGGAGAATTTTATCTGAAATGACATTAAATTGCACTTGGAAATTAAATTTTTAATTCGAAATAACGGTAAAAAGACAAGTTAACAAAAAACTTATCGTTTTAACCGTTATTGAGAACCAAACATTTGATTTTTAAGTGCAATTTAATGTCATTTGGGGTAATATTCTCCACTTAACCGACATTTTGAAAAATTTAAATATGAAACAACTGAGTTACTTATAGACTAGTTGAGAAAATAGACTAGTTTACACAAAACTGGTCCGTTTTACCGTTATTTTAAACTAAATTTTTCGATTTTAAGTGCATTATTTTGTTGCGTAGGGTTATATTGTCCATTTTACCCAAATTTTAAACAATTGGAATATACAAAAATTTAGTTGTGGTGATAAAACACACGCTTTGGTAGTAATTATTGCTTATTTATATTATTTTTGTATTTCTATTCATTGTAAGTCCATTTGAACGTAATTTTGATTAATTAATACCAAAATTCTACCGAAGTTAATTTTATTACCACAACTCAATTGTTTTATATTTAAATTGTTCAAAATGTCGGTTAAATGGTGAGTTTTACCCCAAATGACATTAAATTGCACTTTAAAATTAAATATTTGGTTTAAAATTACGGTTAGAGCGACAAGTTTTGTGTCAACTTGTCTATTTACCGTTATTTTGATTAGAATATTTAATTGTTAAGGTACAATTTAATGTTATTTCGGGTGAAATTCTCCATTTACCCATTATTTTGTTAAGATAATGGTACATGTCGTTCAAAATGACGTTCAAATAGACAAATAATAAACATAAAACAAAAAAAAATATGAGTATCAAAAATTTCTTTTAAAGCGTGTTTTGTCACCCCAACTCAATTTTTTGATATTTAAATTGTTCAAAATGTGGGTAAAATGCACAATTCAACCCCACGTTGAAATGCACGTAAAAATTTACATAAAAATGCACGTTACATAAGAATGCAAGTAAAAATTTAAAATTTGGTTCAAAATTACAGTTAATAGACAAGTTTACACAAAATTTGTCTGTTTAACCGTTATTTCAAACAAAATATTAAATTTTTACGTGCATTTTTATGTTAAGTTGGTTTAAATGGTCAATTTTACCCCACATTTTGGACAATTGAAATATAAAAAAATTGAGTAATGGTGAAACACGCTTTGGTAGTATTTCTTGCTAGTTAATATTTTTTTTGTGTTTTTATTCATTATTGAGTCCATTTCAACGTCATTTTGAACAAGTAATACCAATATTCTACCAAAATGTGATAAATTACCACAACTCAATTGTTTCATATTTAAATTGTTCAAAATAATGGTAAAATGGAGAATTTCACCCCAAATGACATTAAATTACACTTAAAAATTAAATATTTTGTTCAAAATAACACAAAAAAAAATATTAATAACCAAAAATTACTACCAAAGCGTGTGTTTTGTCACCACAATTCAATTTTTATATTAAAATTGTTCAAACGTGGATTTAACGCACAATTAAACCCCACCAAATATAAATTTGCACGTTTAAACTAAAAATTGAATTCAAAATAACGGTAAATAGACAAGTTTAAACAAAACTTGTTTATTTTACCGTTATTGTGAACGAAATATTAAATTTTGATGTGCATTTATATGTTGCGCGGGGTTCAATGGTCCATTTTACCCACATTTTGGACAATAGAAATATAAAAAAATTGAGTTGTGGGTATAAAACACACGCTTTGGTAGTAATTTTTGATAATTTTTTTTTTTTTTTGTGTTTTTGTTTATATATTGTCCATTTGAACGTCATTTTGAACAATTTATACCGAAATTCTACCAAAGTGTGTTTTATCACCACAACTCAATTGTTTCATATTAAAATTGTTAAAAATGTCGGTTAAATGGAGATTTTCAGCCCAAATGACATTAAATTGCACTTCAAAATTAAATATTTGGTTCAAAGTTCTACAAAAAAAATATAAATAAGCAAATATTACTACCAAAGCGTGTGTTTTGTCACCGAAATTCAATTTTTTTACAATTTAATTGTTCAAACGTGAGTAAAATGCACAATTTAACCCCACACAAAATTTAAATGCACGTAAAATTTAAAATTAAATTTGAAATAACGGTAAATAGACAAGTTTACACAAAACTTGTCTATTATACCGCTATTTCGAACAAAATATTAAATGTTTACGTGCATTTTTATGTTGCGTGGGGTAAAATGGTCCATTTTACCCATATTTTGGACACTTGAAATATAAAAAAATTGAAATGTGGTGTAAAACACACGCTTTGGTAGTAATTTTTGATAATTTATTTTTTTTTTTTGTGTTTTTGTTTATAATTTGTCCATTTGAACGTCATTTTGAACAATTAATACCAAAATCCTACCAAAGTGTGTTTCATCACGACAACTCAATTGTTTCATATTCAAATTGTTCAAAATGTCGGTTGAATGGAGAATTTCAACCCAAATGACATTAAATTGAATTTTAAAATTAAATATTTTGTTTAAAATAACACAAAAAAAATTAATAAGCAAAAATTACTACAAAAGCGTGTGTTTTTTGTCACCACAATTCAATTTTTATATTAAAATTGTTCAAACGTGGGTTAAATGTACAACTAAACCCCACACAATATAAAAATACACGTTAAAAATTTAAAACTTGGTTCAAAATAACGGTAAATAGACAAGTGAACACAAAACTTGTCTGTTTAACCGTAATGTCGAACAAAATATTACATTTTAATATGCGTTTTGATGTTGCGCGGGGTTAGTTGGTCTATTTTACCCAAATTTTAGACAATTGAAATATACAAAAATAGATTTAATGTGATAAAACACACGCTTTGGTAGTATTTTTGCTAATTTATTTTTTTTTGTGTTTAAATAATTTTTATTTGTCCATTTGAACGTCATTTTGAACAATTCATACCAAAATTCTACCAAAGTGTGTTTAATCACCACGACTCAATTGTTTCATATTAAAATTGTTCAAAATGTCGGTAAAATGGAGAATTTCACCCCAAATTACATTAATTTGCACTAACAAATTAAATATTTGGTTCAAAATAACACAAAAAAAATATCTTCCAAAAAGTGGTATTTGTCACCACAATTCAATTTTTTTATATTTTAATTGTGCATTTTTATGTTGCGTGGGGTTGAATGGTCAATTTTACCAACATTTTGGACAATTGAAATATCAAAAAATTGAGTTGTGGTAATAAAACACACGCTTTGGTAGTAATTTTTGCTAATTTATATTTTTTTTATTTTTTGTTCATTATTTGTCCATTTGAACGTCATCAAGAAAAATATTACCCAAAATTCTACCAAAGTGTGTTTTATCACCACAACTCAATCGTTTCATACCAAATTGTTCAAAATGTCGGTTTAATGAAGAATTTCAGCCCAAATGACATATAATTGCACATAAAAATTAAATATTTGGTTCAAAATAACACAAAAAAAAATAATAATAAGCAAAAACTACAACCAAAGCGTGTGTTCCGCAATTCAATTTTTTTACATTTAAATTGTTCAAATGGAAGTTAAATGCACAATTTAACCCCACGCAACATATAAAAGCACGTAAAATTTAAAAGTTTATTCATAATAACTGGTTTTAGACAAGTTTAAACAAAACTGGTCTATTATACCGTTATTTTGAACAAAACATTAAATTTGTACGTGCATTTTTATGTTGCGTGAGGAAATATATGACTTAAATGGGTTAATATAACTAAATTGTTCAAAATGTGGGTAAAACGCAAAATTTAACCCCACGCAATATGAAAATGCACGTTTCAATTTTAAATTTGGTTCGAAATAACGGTTACTAGACAAGTTTACACAAAACTTGTCTGTTTTACCGTTATATCGAACAAAATATTTAATTTTTACCTACATTTTTTTGTTAATTTAGGTTAAATGGTCCATTTAATCCATATTTTGGATAATTGATATATATAAAAAAATTGAGTTGTGGTGATAAAACACACGCTCTGGTAGTAATTTTTGCTAATTTATATTTTGTTTGTATTTTTTTTTGCAATTTGTCAGTAGTTATTAATACCATACTTCTACCAAAGTGTGATTTATTACCAAAACTCAACTGTTTCATATTTTAATTGTTCTAAATGACGGTTAAATGGAGAATTTAAACCAAAATGACATTAAATTGCACTTAAAAATTAAATATTTGGTTCAAAATAACACAAAATAAATATTAATAAGCAGAAATCACTACCAAAGCGTGTGTTTTGTCATAACAATACAATATTTATATATTTTATTTGTTCAAATGTGGATTAAATGCACAATTTCACCCCACGCAATATAAAAATGCACGTTAAAATTTCAATTTTGTTGGAAATAACGATAAATAGACAAGTTTACAGAAAACTTATCTGTTTTACCGTTATTTTAAATAAAATATTAAATTTTTACGTGCATTTTTATGTTGCGCGTGGTTGGATGGTCCTTTTTATCCACATTTTGGAAAAGTTGAAATATAAAAAAATTGAGTTGTGGTGATAAAACACACGCTTAACACACGGTAGTAATTTTTGCTAATTTATATTTTGTTTGTATTTTTTTCATTATTTGTCCATTTGAACGTCATTTTAAACCTTTACTACCAAAATTCTACCAAAGTAAATTTTAGCACCACAATTAAATTATTTCATATTAAAATTGTTCAAAATGTCGGTTAAATGGAGAATTTCAGCCTAAATGACATTGAATTGCACTTCAAAATTAAATATTTGGTTCAAAATAAAACAAAAAAAAGATTAATAAGCAAAAATTACTACCAAATTGTGTGTTTTGTCAACACAATTCAATTTTTATATATTTAAATTATTCAAATGTGGGTAAAATGCCCAATTAGAACCCACGCAATATGAAAATGCACATAAAATTTAAAAATTTGGCTCGAAATAACTGTTAATAGACAAGTTAACACAAAACTTGTCTGTTTTACCGTTATTTTAAACAAAATATTTAATTTTTACGTGCATTTTTATGTTAAATACTAAACCGTTTACCGTTAGTTTTACCGTTATTTTGAACAAAATATTAAGATTTTAAGTGCATTTTTTGTTGCGTGGGGTTAAACGGTCCATTTTCTCCGAATTTTGAACAATTGGAAAATACAAAAATAGATTTGTGGTGATAAAACACACGCTTTGGTAGTAATTAATGCTAATTTATATTATTTTTGTATTTTTTTTCATTATTTGTCCATTTGAACGTCATTTAAAACAATTAATACCAAAATTCGACCAAAGTAAATTCTACCACCACCACTCAATTAATTCTTATTTAAATTGTTCAAAATGTCGGTTGAATGGAGAAGTTTACAACAAATGGCATTAAATTGCACTTGAAACTTAAATATTTTGTTCAAAACAATGGTTAGAACGACAATTTTTGTGTCAACTTGTCTATTTACCAATATATCGATTCGAATATTTAATTTTTAGGTGCAATTGAATGTCAAGCCGTGTGTTATTCTCTTATTTTCCCATTATTTTGTTAAGATTTTGGTCATTCAAAATGACGTTCAAATGGACAAATAATAAACACAAACACAAAAAAATATTAATTTCAAAAATTACTTCTAAAGCGTGTGTCTTGTCACCTCAACTCAATTTTTTTGAAATTAAATTGTTCAAAATGTAAGTAAAATGCACAATTTAACCCCACGCAATATAAAAATGCACGTAAAAATGTTAAATTTGGTTTGAAATAACGGTAAATAGACAAGTTTACACAAAACTGGTCTGTTTATTCATTATTTCGAAAAAAATATTAAATTTTTAAGTGCATTTTTATTTTGAGATGGGTTAAATGGTCCATTGAACCCACATTTTGGACAATTGAAATAAATAAAAATTGAGTTGTGGTGATAAAACACACGCTTTGGTAGTAATTTTTGCTAGTTTATAATTTTTTTTGTGTTTTTATTCATTATTTGTCCATTTGAACGTAATTTTGAACAATTAATACCATAATCTACCAAAATTTGATTAATTATCACAACTCAATTCTTTGATATTAAAATTGTTCAAAATGTCGGTTTAATGGAGAATTTCAACCCAAATGACAAAAAATTGCACTTAAAAATTAAATATTTTGTTCAAAATAAAACAAAGAAAATATAAATTTGCAAATATTTTTACCAGAGTGTGTGTTTTGTCACCACAATTCAATTTTTATATTAAAATTGTTCAAACGTGGGTTCGATCACGTTCAAAATTTGGTTCGAAATGATGGTAAATTGACAAGTTTACACAAAACTGGTCTGTTTAACCGTTATGTCGAACAAAATATTAAGTTTTTACGTGCGTTTTGATGTTGCGCGAGGTTAAATGGTTCATTTTACCCACATTTTAGACAATTGAAATAAATAAAAATTGAGTTGTTGTGATATAACACACGCTTTGGTAGTAATTTTTGCTAATTATATTTTGTTTGTATTTTTTTTCACTTTTTGCCCATATGAACGTCATTTTGAACAAGTAATACCAAAATTCTACCAAAGTTATTTTTATCACCACAACTCAATTGTTTTATACTAAAATTGTTCAAAATGTCGGTTTAATCGAGAATTTCACCCCAAATGACATTTAATTGTACTTAAAAATAAAATATTTGGTTCAAAATAACCGTTAAATTGACCGTTATTTCGATAAGAATATTTAATATTAAGGTGCAATTTAATGTCATTTGGGGTGAAATTCTCCATTTACCCTTTATTTTGATGAGATTTAAGTACATGTCGTTCAAAATGATGATCAAATGGACAAATAATGAACAAATACACAAAATAATATTAATTAGCAAAAATTCCTACTAAAGCGTGTGTTTTGTCGCCTTAAATCAATTTTATGATATTTAAATTTTTTAAATTGGTGGTTAAATGCACAATTTAACCCCACGCAATATTTATATGCACGTAACAATTTTAAATTTGGTTCGAAATAACGGTAAATAGACAAGTTAACACTAAACTTGTTGGTTTTACCGTTATTTTGAACCAAAAATTAAAGTTTTACGTGCATTTTTATGTTGCGTGGGGTTAAATCGTCCATTTAACCCACATTTTGGATTATTGAAACCTAAAAAAATTGAGTTGTGGTGATAAAACATACGCTTTGGTAGTTATTTTTGCTAGGTTTTTTTCTTCTGTTCAATCATTATTTGTCCATATGAACGTCATTTTGAACAAAGAATACAAAAATTTTACCAAAGTGCAACTTATAACCACAATTTTATTGTTTCATATTGAAATTGTTCAAAATGTCGGTTAAATGGAGAATTTCAGCCCAAATTACATTAAATTGCACTTAAAAATTAAATATTTGATTCAAAATAACACAAAAATAAATACTTATTAGCAAAAATTACTACCAAAGCGTGTGTTTTGTCACCACAATTCAAATTTTTTAATATTAACATTGTTCAAAATGATGGTAAATACCACAACTTAAATGCCCCACTCAATATAAAAATGCACGTAAAAATTTCAAATTTTGTTCGAAATTTCGGTAAATAGACAAGTTGACACAAAACTTGTCGGTTTTACCGTTATTTTGAACAAAAAATTAAATTTTTACGTGCATTTTTTACTTGCGCGGGGTAAAATGGTCAATTTTACCCACATTTTGGATAATTGAAATCTACAAAAAAATTGAATTGTGGTGATAAAACACACGCTTTGATAGTAATTTTGGCAATTTTTTTCTGGTTTTATTCATTGTTTGTCCATTGGAACAATAAATACAAAAATTCTATCAAAGTTAATTTTGTCACCACAATTCAATTGTTCATATTAAAATTGTTCAAAATGTCGGTTAAATGGAGAATTTCAGCTCACATGAAATTAAATTGCACTTAAAAATTACATTTTTGGTTAAAAATAACACTAATATAAATATTAATAAGCAAAAATTACTACTAAAGCGTGTGTTTGGTCACCTTAAATCAACTTTTTTGATATTTAAATTGTTCAATTTGTGGGTTTAATTCTTGATTTAACCCCACACAATATAAAAATGTACTTTAAAATTTAAAATTTGGTACGAAATAACGATAAATAGTCAATTTTAACAAAACTGGTCTGTTTTACCGTTATTTCGAAACAAAATTTTATTTTTTTTCGTGCATTTTCACGTTGAGTGGGCTTAAATGGTTTATTTTTCCCTCATTTTGGAAAATAGAAATATATTAAATTTGAGTTCTGGGGATTAAACACACGCTTTGGAAGTAATTTTTGCTAATTTATATTTTTTTTGTGCTTTTATTCATTTTTTGTCCATTTAAACGTTCTTTGGAACTATAATTACCAAAATTCTACCAAAGTTTGTTTTATCACCAAAACTGATAATAATTGTCTCATATTGAAATTGTTTACAATGTCGGTTAAATGGAGAATTTTACCCCAAATGACATTTAATTGCACTTAACAATGAAATATTTGGATCAAAATAACACAAAAAAAAATATTAATAAGCAAAAATTACTACCAAAACGTGTGTTTTGTCACCAGAATTTAAATTTTTTATATTTAAATTGTTAAAAAATGGGTAAAATGCACATTTTAACCCTCCGCAATATAAAAATTTAAAATTTGGTTCGAAATAACGGTAAATAAAAAAGATTACAAAAAACTTGTCTGTTTTACCGTTATTTCGAACAAGATTTTAAATTTTTATGTGCATTTTTATGTTGCGTGGGGTTAAATGGTCCATTTTACTCACATTTTGGACAAATGCAATATAAAAAAATTGATTTCTGGTGATAAAACTCACGCTTTGATAGTAAATTTTACTTATTTATATTTTTTTTTTGTTTTTATTCATTATTTGTCAATTTTAACTTCATTTTGAACAATTTATACCAAAACAGTTCCAACGTCTGTTAAATCCACACAACTCAATTGTTTCATATTGAAATTGTTCAAAATGTCGGTTCAATGAAGATTTAACCCCAAATGACATTAAATGGCAGTTAAAAATTAAATATTTGGTTCAAGATAACACAAAAAAAAATATTTATTAGCAAAAATTACTACCAAAGCGTGTGTTTTGTCACCTCAATTCAATCATTTCATATTAAAATTGTTTTAAGCATTTAGAAAATGCACAATTTTACCCTACGCAATATAAAAATGCACGTTAAAATTTTAAATTTTGTTCGAAATAACGGTGAATAGACAAGTTTTCACAAAACTTGTCCGTTTTATCGTTATTTCGAACAAAATATTAAATTTTTACGTGCATTTTTATGTTTTGCGGGGTTGAATGATTTATTTTACCCACATTTTGGACAATTGAAATATAAAAAAATTGAGTTGTGGTGATAAAACACACGCTTTGATGGTAATTTTTGCTAATTTATATTTTTCTTGTGTTTTTATTCATTATTTGTCCATTTGAACGTCATTTTGAACAATTAATACCAAAATTCTACCGAATTTATTTTTATCACCACAACCTGTGTTTTATCTTTTGTTTCATATTGAAATTGTTCAAAAAGTCAGTAAAATGGAGAGGTCTACCAAAAATGACATTAAATTGCACTTAAAAATTAAATATTTTGTTCAAAATAACACAAAAAAAATATTAATCTGCCAAAACGCGTCTTTTAAGTCTAGTGCTGTGATGTAACGGGTGATTTTTTTGTGGTTAGGATTTTCATGCATTAGTATTTGACAGATCACGCGGGATATCAGACAAGGTGTCAAAGAGAAAGATGCTCAGTATGCTTTGACATTTCATAACTGAAACCGAACGATCTGCCACAACGTCGAATTTTCAGTAAATGGGCCCTAGAAAAGATGGCAGAAAATCCGCTTTTTTATCGACAAATTTTGTTCAGCGATGAGGCTCATTTCTGGTTGAATGGCTACGTAAATAAGCAAAATTGCCGCATTTGGAGTGAAGAGCAACCAGAATCCGTTCAAGAACTGCCCATGCCTCCCGAAAAATGCACTGTTTGGCACTGTGTGGCAATGTGAATGGCGATCGCTATCGTTCGATGCTAACAAACTTTTTGTTGCCAAAAATGGAAAAACTGAACTTAGTCGACATGTGGTTTCAACAAGATGGCGCTACATGCCACACAGCTCGCGATTCTATGGCCATTTTTAGGGAAAACTTCGGAGAACAATTCATCTCAAGAAATGGCCCGGTAAGTTGGCCACCAAGATCATGCGATTTGACGCCTTTAGACTATTTTTTGTGGGGCTACGTCAAGTCTTAAGTCTACAGAAATAAGCCAGCAACTATTCCAGTTTTATAAGACAACATTTCCGAAGAAATTTGGGCTATTCCGGCCGAAATGCTCGAAAAAGTTGCCCAAAATTGGACTTTCCGAATGGACCACCTAAGACGCAGCCGCGGGCAACATTTAAATGAAATTATTTTCAAAAAGTAAATGTCATGGACCAATCTAACGTTTCAAATAAAGAACCGATGAGATTTTGCAAATTTTATGCGTTTTTTTTTTAAAAAAAGTTCTCAAGCTCTTAAAAAATCACCCGTTACTTAGTCTCCGTCAGTCTACCCAAAAGTCCGTCTATGATTGAAAGAGGGTAAGCGTCTTTTTCCGTAACCGAGTTGAGCTTGCGAGCATCGAGACAGAGTCGTGTTTTACCATTTGCTTTTTTCACTACAGTGACTGGCGAGCTCCATGAACTGTTACTTATTTCAATAACTCCCAAACTCAACATGCGGTCTATTTCTCTGTAAATGTCCTTCTGTACGGCTGGTGAGACTGGGTAGTATCGCTGCTTTATCGGTTTGCTATCCTTAATAAGCTCTATATTATGTTCATGCAACGTCGTTTTGCCTAAACCCTCTTTTGCGGATGATGGAAACAAATTTATTATGTTATTTAATTTTATTTGATCATCTTTATTCAAAAGATGCGAATTATCGTTTTTTTTATTTATATTTGAAATTTCACAAATCGACAAGTTTGGTAGGATGTTGAATTTACTCCAGAAATCGATGCCTAGGTATAACTGCAACTCCAGAGATGGCACGATAAAAAACCGGATATGCTTGGTTTGATTTCCAAATGTGTTCTCTCCAATTCCAAAAATTTGTTCTTTAAGCTCTTCTTCATAGTTGGAGCTACTGAAGAATGAGAGAATGGCTATTTTCATACTAGTCCAAGAAGTATTTGGATGGTTGGACTTGTACACCCAATACCAATCCTCTGTTTTCTTTGTTAAAAACCGGTACAGTACTTTTGATAAATATTCTTTTGGAAATCCATCATTGTCAGCCATCTGTTCCAATCTGTAGACAAAATCATGCACATTTAAAGTCTCTGCTCCATCAAATGTCAAGTTCCACCGTCGCCGAATTTTGTAAAAATTCTCAAGCTGAAGCTGAACAGAATGGGGTGGTGTTGGATGTTGCACATTTGATATTAAATCATGATGATTTGTATACTGTCGTTCCCCAGCAGGTCCCGTATGAATTGTTTTTGGTATATTTGTTACTGATGTCTGCCTATTATTTGGAAATTCAACAGTTTTTTGATATCCCACTTGTGAGAAAAAATCTGCAACTGAATTTCTAAGGTTACTTGGCCCTGGTTGTGAAAGTTTGCGATTGTGAGGATTCATCTGTGTCTTTGGTGAGGTGTCACTTGAAAACGATACCGACGAAACCATTTGTTCTTATTTTTCCGATAGAGAGCTCCTGTCCTCTTCTCTTTCATGGGATGGGATATCTCTTATATCTGAGTCTTGATAGTCGTTCCACAACTTGTGGTAAATATTAAAGGTGTGTCGCCAGTTACGATGAAGTTTTGCAAAACTTCCTGATTCACTTAATGTGCCAATAGCTCGTCGAATTCTTTCTTATAGTGCCTCGATTTAACGTAAGCAATCGTTACAAATCGCAGAGATGGTGTATTACCTTGATCTTCTCCGCTTTTAATAAATCATCGAGTTTTTGACATATTTCGATTTCTAATTCAGGATTATCTTTAAGGTGCAAATTTTTGCGTACCAAGTTGAAGTCTAGTTGTTCTGCTCGTAAAGCAATAATAAACAAATTTCTTGCCTCGGGATTATTCGGTGATAAACTCCTAATGTGATACTCGACTTCAAGCTCAGATTCAGTCAAATGTTGTAAATAAATAATGGGATCCATTGTAATTGATTTATAACAAATTTATATTTTCGACAGTCAATATTTATGCTGTTATCGACAAATATAAATCGGAAATGAGAAATGAATCTATCAATACTTTACATAGAAGTAATAATTTAGCTTTAAGAAAATTTAAAGAATGTGTATTCAAAATAAACAGGTATTAAGTGTGATGGTGATGTGACAAAATGAGTTATTATTAGTGTAATTGATAAAACAATTTTGAATATATTTATACCGTGATACATCAAAAATAACATGAAAAAAATCCAAATCTCAAATAGCATGCAATGTCACTATGATAAAATACACTTTATCAAAACATCTACGAGATACTTTTCAGAATCTTTGAACTTCAACCGAAGATTTTGATACAAAGTAATTCGAACAGTTGATCATCGCACACTATCTTAACTAGATGTTTTATTTAGTAAGGAAAAATTATGGGATATGAACATGTCATTGCAGAACTCAAGGTAAAAACATCGACAGGAATCTATGGTATCACCATATGTCAACTATTGATATTCTCACTCCAGATCAACACAATATTTCATGATGGAATGTAATGGAAAGAGTTAAGGAAGGATGGAAACGAGCAGTTCACCAGATTTCCAAAATTAAGACAAAGAATTCATTAATTCATAATGTGTCAACCTGTAATAATTTAAAAAAACCTAGTAAACTTTCAGTAATAAATTTTAAAACCAAGTAAATGAAATTTTGTTATCTATATAAGTACCAAACCACTATAAAGAAAATTAAAAAAAGGAAATATTCAACTTATGGATTTATAATTATTGAAAATTTTACTAAAACGTGGTTATTAACGGCACAATTGTTGAGTGGAGAAGCCACTTGGATGTCTTATTAGGACTACCTTATTAAACAAAAAAATCATCTATTAACTTAGTTCATGTATCACAGCCACTGCTATTAAAAAACATTATAAAACTTAAAATAATTAGCAACGTTATTCAAAACTGTTTAACCTTATTTTCTGGGTGACCTTTTCTTTTTCAGACACGTTTTCTTTCACTTAAAAAAAACGCATGCTTTCTGGTCCCTGTTTCGGCGCCCATTTTGTTACGTACCCCTTTACGTAGACCAACACGCTTTTTCGTAGGATAGCTTTTTCGGATATTGGGAGGTTCCTCGTCGCGTAAGTTTAGGGAGTTCCACAAACATCGTGTTGTTTAAAAGCAAAAAAACCCACTGATCACTACTGTTCACTCACTTGCTTATCACATCACCACCGCACGCTTTTCGCGTAGCTTTTCATTTAAAATTTTTTTATTGACTTAATAATGAATTTAAGTGCCGACAAATTAAGTTAAAACCATCAATTTAAGAAAGACTACCCTAATGCTATATGATACATACATGTAGAATATACATATTTTGATATATAGGTAGCACAACAAAAAGAAATATATTTGGGCAAACAATTAATAAATTACATTACTCACCTCATAAACAACCGCAGAGTACTCCTCGGATTCTTATGTGGTGCTGAAAAAAAATGTTACCCACGTGCACACTATATATTGTATATTTAAATTCACTATATATACCCTAAATCTGGTTGGATCGCTGGGCTGACGACCCGCATCCGTAAAAACAAATTAAAGTTAAAAATGTCAACAAAACTAAAAAAATCGGATACCGCCTAAATAACAATGACCCCCCGCTTAAGTACCCGGATACGAGAATGAGGATCAGCACGTGGAACGTGCAGTCACTAAGAAAACCTGGCGCGTTGGACGGCCTCATCACATGCATGAAAGAGTATCGGCTGGAACTCGTAGCGCTCCAAGAAACTCGATGGCCTAAAAGTGGAGTCCATGTGTCCCAAGGCTATACGTTGCTACACAGTAGAGATGACCTCGGAAATCTTGGAGTTGGCTTTCTCATTGGGCCGCAGGTAAAAAAGGCTGTCTTGGACTTCCAGGCAGTCGATAATCGAATGTGTAAGCTTCGCTTGCACATGAAATTAGCCAACCTGTCAATTGTTTGTGTACATGCGCCCACTGAGGTAAGCCAACCCCAAGAAAAAGACTCATTTTACAATAATTTGGATAATCTGATGGGCTCTATACCTGAGCACGATATCAGATTGGTGATTGGTGACTTTAATGCTAGAGCTGGCAGAAATCAGACCGACTTATGTAATAACATAGGTCCGTACTCCCGACACGAAACTGCGACCGAAAATGGGGAAAGAATGATGTACTTTGCGATCGCTCATGATCTCAAAGTGGCAAGTACATTCTTTCCCCATAAAAACATCCATTTGGAAACATGGACACATCCACGTAAAACATCCCGAAGCCAAATTGACCATGTGTTGATTTCCAAAGACCGAGCTCGGGTTGTTCAAGACGTGAGATCGTATCGGTCGTCAACAAAATTCGTAGGCAGTGACCATTTTATGGTTGCTGCAAAGCTGCGATGGAAATTTTCGTACAAGTCAAGGAGGACAGGAGAATATAAAACGCGATTCTCCTGTGAAGGTCTGATAAATGAAGAAACGCAACGAAAATACCAAGATCTTGTCAGCAATAGCATCTTACGATCCAATTACCAATCTGATGATGTGAACAGTGTCTGGGAAGTATTGAAAACCTCGGTTGTCGATGCCGCCCAGCACACTCTCGGTATAGTGAAAACTAAGCCCAAAAATGATTGGTTTGATGAGGAGTGTCGTCTTGCTGTTGAGCAACGCAATATAGCCCACAATGAAGCGCAGACTCGGTTTACAATTGCAAGGAAAAACAAGGCAGTTCTTGCTAGGAGGACAGCTAAACGCATTTGTAGGCAGAAGAAGCGCGAATGGTGGAAGGCCAAGGTCTTAAGAGTACAACAACTCAGCAATGAGCACAATTCGCGTGGTTTCTTTAAAGGAATCACCGAATTGCACCATACCTTAAGATCTCGGTCAACTGCCATTCGGGACCAGGATGGAAACCTCTGTGTTAACGTCGATGTGGTACTCGATACATGGCGTGAACATTTTTCTGATCTACTTAATGTTCCACATGTATCACAAGCTGTATTTGAATACCCTCAAATACAGACCGCGGAGATGTTCATTGAGGATCCATCCTATGAGGAATTCACAATGGCCATGCAGAGATTAAAGAAAAATCGTTCACCAGGGGTTGATTGCATTAATTCAGAGCTCTTGATATTCGGAGGGCTAACTTTGTGGAACTGTCTTTTCGACCTTATTCGATTGGTATGGCGAAATGAAGTTATGCCTGACGAATGGAAAGTGGCCGCGTTATGCCCAATTTTCAAAAAGGGTGATCGCATGAAATGCGAGAATTATCGCGGTATAGCTCTCCTTTGCACAGCATATAAGTTACTGTCATACATCATCTTGGGAAGAATTACTCCTCTAGCGGAGGAAATTGTCGGTGACTACCAAGGAGGATTTCGTCCAAATCGGTCAGTCACTGATCAAGTTTTTTCGCTGCGGATGATTCTTTCCAAGTACTACGAAACATCTCGCGATGTACACCAGGTGTTCCTAGATTTCAAGCAAGCCTATGACTCGATCAATCGAGAGAGGCTATGGTATGCGCTTGAATATTTAGGAATACCACAAAAATATGTACATCTGTGTAAAATGACAGTAACGCAGTCACAATGCTGTGTCAAAGTTGAGAACAGGCTATCGAGAATTTTTGCAATCAATTCCGGTGTTCGACAAGGAGATGCGCTGTCCCCGATACTTTTTAATCTCATGTTGGAATACATCCTTCGTAAAAGTGCAACACCTCAGGACAATATCTTATTCCGACAATCCAATCAACTTCTTGCGTATGCAGATGATATCTGTGTGATTGGATTAAATGGCAACGGAGTGAAAGAGATACTTGATCCACTGGAACAGTTTTCAGCTTCTGTTGGTCTCAAAATCAATGAGTCCAAAACCAAATATCTGATCTCTGGTTTTCGAGACCAAGACGCAAGTGATTTCAGTAGTGGAAACCACACGTTTGAAGGAGTGATGAGATTCAAGTATCTTGGATCTCTCATTACTCACGATAACAGTGTGGGAGAGGATATCAAGGTTCGGCTTGCCGCTGGCAATCGGGCTTTGTATCCTCTACGTCCACTGCTCAAATCAAAATATCTTGCAAATACGGATAAGCTGAAGCTGTACAGAGTGTTGATCTGACCCGTTGTCATGTATGGATGTGAGAGTTGGACCTTGACGGATGAATACGAAAGATGGCTTCTAACATTCGAGAGAAGAATCATGCGTGTGATATATGGCCCAAAACGCGACGTTGATGGCACATACCGAGTTCTTTTCAATCACGAGATCAGGAATTTAATGCAAATTCCTGATATCGTGCATGAAATCAAAGGACAGCGAATACGCTGGCTCGGTCACGTTCTGCGTGCTGATCCGAAACGAATGATACAGCGATCTTTGAAGGGAGAACCGCCTTTCGGTAGGCGAAGAGGTCGCTGTCGGCGACGATGGCTCCACGGCGTAGAGAGCGATCTGGCATCTTCTGGTTGCTTGCAACAGTATGAAGAGCTGGCTCGTGATCGAAACGGTTGGAGCCAGATTGTTGACACGGTACGGGCCAATAATGGCCTGTAAAAACCGAAAAAAAAAAAAAAAAAAAAAAAAAAAAAAATATATACCCTATATATTAGAGTTCACACAAAATATGATTATTTTTTTTTTTATATTTTAAATCAACAGATAGATAATTTTAATTTTGACCACTACACCCGCTATTTTCAATGTCGTTGCTAAATGAAATTATTCTTAAGTTGGGATAGTAATCACAACAATCGTAAGATAAGGAATAACAATAATATGGCTGCTATAAGAAACGATAATTTCACGATCTATAATTTTATACTGGATCCAGATCAGCTCTTTGAATTACGTGGGCAGATGCTGGTTTCCCTGTGAGGCCTTGCCACTAATTCTTCTATTTGGCTGTGATGTGGGTATAACCGATCTAAAATTGATCTCTAAGTTATTCAAACTTTGTCTTTATTCTCTAAAAACACCATTTTCCTACCGTTAAAATTGCAGCACCAGAAGAATCATATATACTTTATAAGTATAACTTCGACTATTCGATTATTGATCTATTGGATGATATTATATTGTATATGTTATGATTTTTTTTTTTTTTTTATTTGTTCTCCAAATTACTGATAAATTAATTTTTCTTTATACTTAGGTGGCTATGATGGTCTCACGTTAAATGAAAGATAAAGTTTTTTTTTATCGCTCTCGACTGCAATTTATGTTTATATAGAAAAATATGAGTTACGTACATACACAAACATCAACATGTACTTCTTGTACAGTTTTAGTACCTATGTAGCGTAAATATTGCTTATATACTTTGAATAAGTGAAGAAAGTAGTATGTTTAGAGTATTACTCATCGATGAGAGTTACCAATTTTTTTGTTTTTATTTTTGTTTGTTTTTGTGCAGGTAATTAATTTATGAGTACCATAAATTTATCATAAAAATATTGAATCTATTGATTTCTAGTTGATCATAAACCAGAAGTCCATAAACAAAATAAATATTACGCCAGAGCAACCTAAACTAGCAGTCGATGGACGTAACAGAATTTCACCCCAAATGACATTAAATTGCACTTAAAAATTAAATATTTGGTTCAAAATAACACAAAATTAAATACTTATAAGCAAAAATTACTACCAAAGCGTGTGTTGTGTCACCACAATTCAATTTTTTTAAATTAAAATTGTTCAAAATTTGAGCTAAATGCACAAATTAACCCCATGCAATATAAAAAGCACATCAAAATTAAAAATTTGGTTCGAAATAACGGTAAATAGACAAGTTTACACAAAACTTGTACATGCCGTTCAAAATGACGTTCAAATGGACAATCAATGAACAAAAACCAAAAAAAAAAATTAATTTGCAAAAATTACTACAAAAGCGTGTGTTTTGTCACATCAACTCAATTTTTTGATATTAAAATGGTTCTAAATGTGGGTTTAATGCACGTAAAAATTTAGAATTTGGTTCGAAATAACTGTAAATAGACAAGTTAACACAAAACTTGTCGGATATACCGTTATTTCGAACATAATATTTAATTTTTACGTGCATTTTTATGTTGCGCGAGGAAAAATGGTCCATTTTACCCACATTTTGGACAATTCAAATATAAAAAATTTGAGTTGTGGTGATACGACACACGCTTTGGTAGTAATTTTTGCTAATTTATATTTTTTTTGTTTTTATTCGTTATTTGTCCATTTGAACGTCATTTTAAACAATTCATACCAAAATTCTACCAAAGTGTGTTTTATCACCATATCTCAATTTTTGCATATTATAATTGTTCAAAATGTCGGTAAAATAACGAATTTCAACCCAAATGACATTTAATTGCACTAAAAAAAGAAATATTTGGTTCAAAATAACACAAAAAAAAAATATAAATTAGCCAAAATTACTACCAAACCGTGTGTTTTGTCACCACAATTCAAGTTTTTAATATTTAAATTGTTTAAAATATGGAAAAAATTCACAATTAAACCCCATTCTATATGAAAATGCACGTTAAAATTTAAAATTTGTTTCGAAATAACGGTAGAAAGACAAGTTTATACAAATTTTGTCTGTTTTACCGTTATTTCGAACAAAATATTAAATTTTTACGTTCATTTGTAAGTTGCGCTGGGTAAATGGCCCATTTTACTCACATTTTGGACAATTGAAATATATCAAAATTGAGTTCTGGTGATAAAACATACTTTCTCAAGTAAGAATGATGAACCAATCTCAAGTGTGAATGATTATTTAAACACCTTAGTCAAACTAAAGTGTATTAAAATAGGTTTATATTTTAACTAAACATGCCAACGGAAAAATATTATACCGAATTACATCTGGGTACCAATTAAGAATCAATCAAGAACAGCAAAACAAACTTAAAATAAAGCAGAACATTTTTGGCTAACAAATGAAATTAAAGCAATTTATACTAAGATTAACCAACTGACAATGAAGTTATATAACTTACAACTGCAAATATCTAAAGAATTCCACTATATAGAATATTTAGAAATATTAGATCAAATCGACACGAAAGTAGAACAAAGACTTAGATACAAAAGAAGAACGGTTAATAAGAAACTTAAAACTTTAATCCAAAAAAATAACGAAACTAAATCAGATAATAATGAAACGAATATAACACATAACTTTTATCAACGGATAGAAATTCATACTAACATCCAATTTAACGATAATGAAACATCTTTATTGGAAAAAGGATAAAAATATAATCTTATTCCGATAAATAACGTTAAATATCAAAATAAACATATCCATAGTATTAAAAATGCAATCACTAAAACCAGTATAGAACATCAATCAGATTTAAGAACAATGATTGTAGATAAAATAAAAGATATGCACCTAGAAAGACATAGTTATAACGATCAAAATGTTATTAAGGAAATCAAAAGTTAAATAATTGCCAATAATGCTATATTAACAAAAGCAGATAAAGGAAACACAATAGTTATAATGAACGAAACTGACTACAACTCTAAAGTTAACAACTTCATAGAAAATAACGATATACAAGAACTAACTGAAGATCCCACTCAAAAATATCATAAAAATCTAAAAGTTATGATTAACAAATCAAAACAATTCTTATGTGACAAAGACATTCGATACAATAAGATGATAAAACCAACAGCACCGATTCTACGAGGCATGCCGAAAGTACATAAAGATAATATTCCAATACGACCAGTCGTTAACTTTACTTCGGCTCCATCTTACAAAATTGCAAAGCATATTAACAAATGGCTTACAGATAATATAACTCTCGAACATGACCACTCAATTAAAAATAACATTGAATTGGTCAGAAAAATTGAGAAAATTAATATACCAAATAATGCAAAACTCGCTTCCTTCGATGTCACAAACATGTATTCGAATATACCAGTGAAAGAAACGTTGATCATAACCAAGAACATATTAATAAAAAACGGAACGAACAGTAACACCGTCGAAGAAATAACAAAACTATTAGAAGAAATTACAAGTCAAAATTACTTTACATATAATGGAAAATTCTACTCCCAAAATGATGGTCTACCAATGGGTAGTCCTCTATCTGGAACGTTAGCCAATATATATTTAAATCATTTCGAAAATAATTACATCTTAAATAATAGAAACAAATTTTTAAAGAACATTAAATACTGGCACAGATATGTAGATGATATACTAATATTGTTTACGGGTACATCTAGACAACTGGACCAAATGCAAAATTATATAAATAATATTCACGAAAACATAAAATTCACGTTAGAATTAGAACAAAATAATGCAATTAATTTTCTGGATCTAACAATTAAAAACATCAATAACAAACACACATTCAAAATATTTAGAAAACCCACGCAAACGGACCAAACTATACATAAAAACTTAATCCTTCCATACCAGCATAAAATAGCCGCATATAATCATATGATACACCGATTAAATAAGATCCCGATGTCAAAAGAAGATTATCAAAATGAACTTAAGATAATTAAATACATCGCACATAAAAATGGTTATACCACGGCCAAAGTGGACGAGATAAATCGAAAATACACATTTAGAACCAATTACCGACAGAACACTACGTTACAATTTGATGATAATACCCAAGGAAAATACGTTATTGTGGATAATAATAAAAACACCAGCCAACATATCCAGAAAATATTCAAAAACTTTGGATATAAAGTTGCATATAAAACGCATAACAAATAAGAACAACAAATTAGATCAAATAGTTACATTACATAAGACAGCGGAATTTATAAATTTACATGTTCAGACAGTCCATCATTTTACATAGGACAAACCGGTAGATCCTTTAAAATAAGATTTAACGAACATATAAAGGATATCTGTAAAATGAATACTGAGTCAAGATTTGCTCTCCATATCAATAATACTTTACACAACTACACAGATATGGATACAAACTAAAAATTCTCTACAAGATGAATAAAAGCGACCAAATGAACAGGCTAGAAGAATTTGAAATATATAAAAACCGCAAAAATAAATTTCTACTTAACAACAAAATTAATACTATGACGAACAAACTTTACGAACTAGTTTTGAAAAATACGTCACAAAATATTATACCTTGAAAATAAAAACACTGTACCCTGGAAAAAGTATAAAAAGGCATGGAAATAAAATTTATTTTTTAGTTCATGATAAATACTGAAGATGGCAACTTGATTGCCGAAATATATTTATAATATAAAAAATAAAAATCCACTATAAGGAATATTTTTGAACTTAAAATATCAAATTTTTATTTGATTGAATTTAAAAGTGGAATAAGTCACACATTAGAAAAATTCTTAATATGATTTCAACAATCAAACATACGCTTTGGAAGTAATTTTTTCTAATTTATATTTTCTTTCTGTTTTAATTCATTTGAACGTCATTTTGAACAACTATTCCCAAAATTCTACCAAAGTGTGTTTTATCACCACAACTCAATTGTTTAATTTTGAAATGGTTCAAAATGTCGGTTAAATGGAGAATTTCACCCCAAATGACATTAAATTGCCCTTTAAAATGAAATACTTGGTTCATAATTACACAAAAAAAAAAAAACATTTATAAGCAAAAACTACTACCAAAGCGTGTGTTTTGTCACCACAATTTAATTTTTATATATTTCAATTATTCAAAATGTGGGTAAAATGCACAATTTAACCCCACGCAATATAAAAATGCTCGTAAATTTTCAAATTTGGTTCGAAATAACAGTAAATAGACAAGTTTACACAAATTTTAACTGTTTTACCGTTATTTCGAACAAAATATTAATTTTTAAATATTAATTAATACGTGCATTTTTATGTTGCGCGGGGTTAAATGGTCCAATTAACCAACGTTTTGGACAATTCACACATAAAAAAATTAAGCTGTGGTGATAAAACACACGCTTTGGTAGTAATTTTTGCTAATTTATATTGTTTCTGTTCTTATTCATTATTAATCCATTTAAACGTCATTTTTAACAATTCATACCAAAATTCTACCAAAGTTAATTTTATCACCACACTCAATTGTTTCATATTGAAATTGTTCAAAATGTCGGTTCAATGAAGAATTTTACCCCAAATGACATTAAATGGCACTTAAAAATTAAATATTTGGTTCAAAATAACACAAAAATTTAATACTCATAAGCAAAAATTACTAGCAAAGCGTGTGTTGTGTCTCCACAATTCAATTTTTTTAAATAAAAATGGTTCAAAATTTGAGTTAAATGCACAATTTAACCCCATGCAACATAAAAAACACGTCAAAATTATAAATTTGGTTCGAAATAACGGTAAATCGACAAGTTTACACAAAACTTGTACATGTCGTTCAAAATGACGTTCAAATGGACAATCAATGAACAAAAACCAACAAAAAAAAAGTAATTTGCAAAAATTACTACAAAAGCGTGTGTTTTGTCACCTCAACTTAATTTTTTGATATTAAAATGGTTCAAAATGTGGGTAAAATGCACAATTTAACCCCACGCAATATAAAAATTCACGTAAAAATTTAAAGTTTGGTTCGAAATAACGGTAAATAGACAAGTTAACACAAAACTTGTCGGATATACCGTTATTTCGAACATAATATTAAATTTTTACGTGCATTTTTATGTTGCGCGAGGAAAAATGGTCCATTTTACCCACATTTTGGACAATTGAAATATAAAAAATTTGAGTTGTGGTGATACAACACACGCTTTGGTAGTAATTTTTGCTAATTTATATTAATTTTGTTTTAATTAGTTATTTGTCCATTTGAACGTCATTTTTAACAATTAATACCAAAATTCTACCAAAGTGTGTTTTATCACCATATCTCAATTTTTTCATATTAAATTTGTTCAAAATGTCTGTAAAATACGCTATTTCACCCCAAATGACATTTAATTGCACTAAAAAAAGAAATATTTGGTTCAAAATAACACAAAAAAAAATATAAATAAGCAAAAATTACTACCAATGCGTGTGTTGTGTCACCAAAATAAAATCTTTTTATATTTAAATTGTTTTAAATATGGAAAAAATGCACAACTAAACCCCATGCTATATGAAAATGCACGTAAAAATTTTAAATTGGTTTCGAAATAACGGTAGAAAGACAAGTTTACACAAATTTTGTCTGTTTACCGTTATTTCGAACAAACTATTAAATTTTTATGTGCATTTTTAAGTTGCGCGGGGTTAATGGCCCATTTAACCCACATTTTGGACAATTAAAATATATAAAAAGTGAGTTCCGGTGATAAAACATACTCTTTGGAAGAAATTTTTTCTAATATATATTTTCTTTCTGTTTTAATTCATTTGAACGTCATTTTGAACAACTATTCCCAAAATTCTACCAAAGTGTGTTTTATCACCACAACTCAATTGTTTCATATTTAAATTGTTCAAAATGGCGGTTTAATGGAGAATCTCACCCCAAATGACATTAAATTGCCCGTCAAAATGAAATATTTGGTACAAAATAACACAAAAAAAAAACATTTATTGGAAAAAATAACTACCAAAGCGTGTGTTTTGTCACCACAATTCAATCCTGATATATTTCAATTGTTTAAAATAAGGGTAAAATGCACAATTTAACCCCACGCAATATAAAAATGCACGTAAAAATTTCGAATTTGGTTCGAAATAACAGTAAATAGACAAGTTTACACAAAACTGGTCTGCTTTAACATTATTTCGAACAAAATATTAAATTTTAACGTGCATTTTTATGTTGCGCGAGGTTGAATGGTCCATTTGATCGACGTTTTGGACAATTCACACATGAAAAAATTAAGTTGTGGTGATAAAACACACGCTTTGGTAGTAATTTTTGCTAATTTATATTGTTTCTGTTTTAATTCATTATTTGTCCATTTGAACGTCATTTTTAACAATTCATACCAAAATTCTACCAAAGTTAATTTTATCACCACACTCAATTGTTTCATATTGAAAGTGTTCAAAATGTCGGTTTAATGGAGATTTTCACCCCAAATGACATTAAATTGCACTAAAAAATTAAATATTTGGAACAAAATAACACAAAAATTAAATACTTATAAGCAAAAATTACTACCAAAGCTTGTGTTTTGTCACCACAATTCAATTTCTTTATATTTAAATTGTTCAAAATTTGAGTTAAATGCACAATATAACCCCATGCAATATAAAAAGCACGTCAAAATTAAAAATTTGGTTCGAAATAACGGTAAATAGACAAGTTAACACAAATTTGTATGTTTAACCGTTATTTTGAACAAAATATTTAATTTTTACGTGCATTTTTATGTTGAGCAGGAATAAATGGTCCATTATTCCCACATTTTGAACCATTGGCATATACATTTATTGATTTGTGGTGATAAAAGACACGCTCTGGTAGTAATTTTTGCTAATTTATATTTTGTTTGTATTTTTATTCATAATTTGTCCATTTGAACGACATTTTGAACAAGAAATACCAAAATTCTACCTAAATTAATAAAATCACCACAACTCAATTGTTTCATTAATTGTTCAACATGTCGGAAAAATGGAGAATTTCACCCCAAATGACAAAAAATTTCCCTAAAAAATTTTAGGAGTACAAATTGAAAATGCGGGATTTTTTCTATTTTTGAACGTTTATTCTGAAAAATGGTAACAACTGAATTATTCATCGTATTGTCAATTGCTAGTCACAACTTTTTCCCATCTTTCTGGCAATTTACGGATACCGTCGCGAAAAAATTCGGCCGGCTTGGCTGCTATCTAGTCATCGACCCATTTTTGGGCTTCTTCGTAAGAATGGAAGCGCTGGTCAGCTAGGCCATGTGTCATCGATCGGAAAAGGTGGTAATCGGAAGGAGCAATGTCTGGGCTATACAGCGGGTGCGGTAAGACTTCCCATTTCAGCGTTTGTAGGTATGTTTTGACCGGCGCTGAAACATGTGGCCGAGCGTTGTCATGTTGCAAAATTACTTTGTCGTGTCTTTGCTCGTATTGTGGCCGTTTTTCCTTGAGTGCGCAGCTCAAACGCATCAATTGAGTTCAGTTTAGTGCTCCTGTGATGGTTTCGTTCGATTTTAATAGCTCATAATACACCACACCCAGCTGGTCCCACCAAATACAGAGCATGAGCTTGGCGCCGTGAATATTTGGTTTGGCCGTCGATGATGATGCATGGCCGGGGTAACCATATGATTTTTTGCGCTTCGGGTAATCGTAATGGATCCACTTTTCATCACCAGTGACAATGCGATGCAAAAAACCCTTCCATTTTTGCCGTTCGAGCAGCAGTTCGCATGCAAAAAAAACGGCGCTCGACATCTCTCGGCTTCAGCTCATACGGCACCCAATGTCCTTGCTTTTGGATCATTCCGAGAGCTTTTATACGATGGGAAATGGCTTGTTGTGTCACTCCATATAAATCTGAGAGCTCTTGTTGAGTTTGACACGAGTCTTCATTGAGTATTGCCTCCACTTCAGCATTCTCAAACTTTTTCACTTGGCCCGGCCGCTCTTTGTCCTCAACGTCAGAATCACCACTTCTTAACCGCACAAACCATCTCTCGCACGTTGAAACCGATGGAACGTGACTCGGATAAGTCTCGGAGACCAATCGATGTGCTTCAGCAGCACTTTTCTTCAAATTAAAGAAGTAAATTAAAACTTCCCGCAAATGCTGTTTTGTTGGCACGAAACTCGACATATTGAGAGCTCAAAAAAACTATGAATTTGACACTGCGACAAATTGACACATACTGAAAATTAAAGCTTTAAGACGTAGCTTTAACATGAACATAGTCACAGTACTGCCTGATGTCAGTAACGCCATCTGTTATCAATCCCGCATTTTCAATTCAACGGTGAATAGACTAGTTTACACAAAACTTGTCTGTTTTACCGTTATTTCGAACAAAATATTAAGTTTTAACGTGCATTTTTATGTTTCGCGGGGTTGAATGGTTCATTTTACCCATATTTTGGACAATTGAAATATAAAAAAATTGAGTTGTGTTGATAAAACACACGCTTTGGTATTAATTTTTGCTGATAATATTATATATTTTTGTGTTTTAATTCATTATTTGTCCATTTGAACCTCATTTTCAACAAATTATACCAAAATTCTACCAGAGTTAATTTTGTCACCACAACTCAATTGTTTCATGTTTAAGTTGTTCAAAATGTCGGTTAAATGGAGAATTTCACCACAATTGACAATAAATTGCACTTAGAAATTAAATATTTGGTTCAAAATAACGGTAAAAATGACAAGTTTTGTGTCAACTTGTCTATTTACTGTAATTGCGATTAAAATATTTTATTTAAGGGTGCAATTTTAAGTCATTTCGGGTGAAATTCTCCATAAACCCATTATTTTGTTAAGATTTTGGTACATATCGTTCATCATGACGTTCAAATGGACAAATGGTGAACAAAAACACAAAAAAATATTAATTAGCAAAAATACTACTAAAGCGTGTGTTTTGTCACCACAACTCCATTTTTTGATATTAAAATTGTTCAAAATGTGGGCAAAATGCACAATTTAACCCCACGCAATATACAAATGCACGTTAAAATTTGAAGTTTGGTTCGAAATAACGGTTAATAGACAAGTTTACTCAAAACTTGTCTGTTTTACCGTGATTTCGAACAAAATATAAAAATTTTACGTACATTTTTAAGTTCCGCGGGGTTTAATTGTCCATTTTACCTAAACTTTGGACAATTGAAATTTTGTTCAAAATAACACAAAAAAAAAAAAAAGCAAAAATTACTACCAAAGCGTGTGTTTTGTCCCCATAATTCAATTTTTTTCTATATTTTAATTGTTCAAAATGTGGGAAAATTGCACAATTTAACCCCACGCTATATAAAAATGCACTTTAAAATTTAAAATCTGGTACGAAATAACGATAAATAGACAAATTTACACAAAACTTGTCTGTTTTAACGTTATTTTGAACAAAATATAAAATTTTAACGTGCATTTTTATGTTGCGTGGGTTTATATTGTCCATCTTACCCTAATTTTGAACAATTAAAATATACAAAAATAGAGTTGTGGTGAAAAAGCTCACGCTTTGGTAGTAATTTTTGTTAACTTTTAATTTTTTGTATTTTTAATTCATTATCGAATAAAAATTTGAACGTCATTCATATTTGATTGTCATTTTGAACAATGAATACTTAAACTCTACCAAAGGTTATTTTATCACCACAACTTAATTGTTTTATATTTGAATTGTTCAAAATGTCAGTTAAATGGAGAAACTTTACCCCAAATGACATAAAATTGCACTTAAATTTGAAAATTTTGTTCAAAACTAACGGTAAAAACGACAAATATTGTGTCAACTTGTCTATTTACCGTTATTTTTATTGAAATCATTTATTTTGAGGTGCATTTTATTTCATTAATGCTGAAATTCATTGTTTTGTTAAGATTTTGGTACATGTCGTTCAAAATGACGTTGAAATGGACAATTAATGAACAAAAAACCAACAAAAAAATTAATTTGCAAAAATTACTAGAAAAGCGTGTGTTTTGTCACCTCAACTCAATTTTTTGATATTGAAATGGTTCAAAATGTGGGTAAAATGCACAATTTAACCCCACGCAATATGAAAATGGACGTAAAAATTTAAAATTTGGTTCGAAATAACGGTAAATAGACAAGTTAACACAAAACTTGTCGGATTTACCGTTATTTCGAACAAAATATTAAATTTTTACGTGCATTTTTATGTTGCGCGGGGTTAAATGGTTCATTTTACCCACATTTTGGACAATTGAAATATAAAAAAATTGAGTTGTGGTGATTAAACACACGCTTTGGTAGTAATTTTTGCAAATTTATATTTTTCTTGTGTTTTTATTCATTACTTGTCCATTTGAACGTCATTTGGAACAATGTAATACCAAAATTCTACCGAAGTGTGTTTTAAATTGTTCAAAATGTGGGTTAAATGCCCAATTTAACCCCACGTAATATAAAAATGCACGTAAAAATTTTAGATTTGGTTCGAAATAACGGTAAATAGACAAGTTTATACAAAACTTGTCTGTTTTACTATTATTTCGATCCCAAATTTGGGAAAAATGCACAATTTAACCTCACGCAATATAAAAATGCACATAAAAATTTAAAATTTCGTTCGAAATAACGGTTAGTAGACAAGTTTATACAAAATTTGTCTGTTTTACCGTTATTTTGAACAAATTTTTAAATTTTAAACGTGCATTTTTTTTGTTGCGCGGGGTTGAATGGTCCATTTTACACACATTTTGAACAATTGAAATACAAAATTAATTGAGTTGTGATGATAAAACTCACGCTTTGGTAGTAATTATTGCTAATTTATATTTTTTTTGTGTTTTTTTTCCTAACTTGTCCATTTGAACGTCATTTTGAACAATAATTACCAAAATACTACCAAAGTATGTTTTATCACCACAACCCAATTGTTTCATATTGAAATTGTTCAATATGTCGTTTTAATGGAGAATTTCACCCCAAATGACAATAAATTGCACTTAAAAATGTAAAATTAGGTCCAAACAACAGAAAAAAAACATTTTAAAGTAAAAATTACTACCAAAGCGTGAGTTTTGTCACCACAATTCAATCCTCATATATTTAGATTGTTCAAAATGTGGGTAAAATGCACAATTTTACCCCATGCAATATAGAAATGCAAGCAAAAATTTAAAATTTGGTTCGAAATAACGGCAAATAGACAAGTTATCACAAAACAGAGCATTTTTATGTTGCTCGGGGTTATATTGTCCATTCACGATTTTGGTACATATCGTTCATCATGACGTTCAAATGGACAAATAATGAACAAAAACACCAAAAAAATATTAATTAGCAAAAATACTACTAAAGCGTGTGTTTTGTCACCACAACTCCATTTTTTGATATTAAAATTGTTCAAAATGTGAACTCGACGAAACTCGACATATTAAGAGCTCAAAAAAACTATGAATTTGACACTGCGACAAATTGACACATACTGAAAATTTAAGCTATAAAACGTAGCTTTAACATGAACATAGTCACAGTACTGCCTGATGTTAGTAACGCCATCTGTTATCAATCCCGCATTTTCAATTCAACGGTGAATAGACTAGTTTACACAAAACTTGTCTGTTTTACCGTTATTTCGAACAAAATATTAAGTTTTAACGTGCATTTTTATGTTTTGCGGGGTTGAATGGTTCATTTTACCCACATTTGAAATATAAAAAAATTGTGGTGATAAAACACACACGCTTTTGTAGTAATTTTTTGCTGATAATATTATATATTTTTGTGTTTTAATTCATTATATGTCCATTTGAACCTCATTTTCAACAAATTATACCAAAATTCTACCAGAGTTAATTTTGTCACCACAACTCAATTGTTTCATGTTTAAGTGGTTCAAAATGTCGGTTAAATGGAGAATTTCACCACAATTGACAATAAATTGCACTTAGAAATTAAATATTTGGTTCAAAATAACGGTAAAAACGACAAGTTTTGTGTCAACTTGGTGGTGATAAAACACACGCTCTGGTATTAATTTTTGCTTATTATATATTTTTGTGTTTTCTTTCATTATTTGTCCATTTGAACCTCATTTTGAACCATTAATACCATAATTCTACCAAAGTTAATTTTATCACCACAACTCAATTGTTTCATATTAAAGTTGTTCAAAATGTCAGTTAAATGGAGAATTTCACCCCAAATGACAATTTATTGAACTTAAAAATTAAATATTTGGTTCAAAATAACGGTAAAAACGAAAAGTTTTGTGTCAACTTGTCTATTTACGGTTAGTGCGATTGAATTATTTAATTTGAGGGTGCAATTTTAAGTCATTTCGGGTGAAATTCTCCATAAACCCATTATTTTGTTAAGATTTTGGCACATATCGTTCATCATGACGTTCAAATGGACAAATAATGAACAAAAACACACAAAAATATTAATTAGCAAATAAACTAATAAAGCGTGTGTTTTGTCACCACAACTCCATTTTTTGATATTTAAATTGTTCATAATGTGGGCAAAATGCACAATTCAACCTCACGCAATATACAAATGCACGTAAAAATTTAAAATTTGGTTCGAAATAACGGTTAATGGACAAGTTTTACTAAAAAACTTGTCTGTTTTATTGTGATTTCGAACAAAATATTAACTTTTTACGTAAATTTTTAAGTTGTGTGGGGTTTAATTGTCCATTTGACCTTAACTTTGGACAATTGAAATATATAAAAATTGAGTTGTGGTGATAAAACACACGCTCTGGTAGTAATTTTTGCTAATTTATATTTTTTTGTGTTTTTTATTCATTATTTGTCCATTGTTACGTCATTTTGAACAATTAATACCAAAATTCTACCGAAGTGTGTTTTATCACCACAACTCAATTGTTTCATTTTTAAATTGTTCAAAATGTCAGTTCAATGGAGAATTTCAGCTCAAATGACATTAAATTTCACTTAAAATTTACATATTTGGTACAAAATAACATAAAATAATTATTAATTAGCCGAAATTATTACCAACGCATGTGTTTTGTCACCACAATTCAAATTTTTTATAATAAAATGGTTCAACATTTTGGTAAAATGCACAATTTAACCCCACGCAATTTGAAAATGCACGTTGAAATTTTAAATTTGGTTCGAAATAACGGCAAATATACAATTTTATACAAAACTTGTCTTTTTTACCGTTATTTCGAACAAAATATTAAATTTTGACATGCATTTTTATGTTGCGTGGGGTTTAATTGTCCATTTTATCCACATTTTGAACAATTGAAATATAAAAAATTTTAGTTGTGATGATAAAACACACGTTTTGGTAGAAATAATTGCTAATTTATATTTTTTATTGCTTTTGGTAGTAAATATTGCTTATTGTAAATAGACAATTTTACACAAAACCTGTCTGTTTTACCGTTATTTGGAACAAAATATTAAATTTTTAAGATGCATTTTTATGTTGCGCGGGGTTTAAATCGTCCATTTTACCCACATTTTGAACAATTGAAATATAAAAAAATTGAGTTGTGATGATAAAACACACGCTTTGGTAGTAATTATTCCTAATTTATATTTTTTGTGTTTTTATACCTTATTTGTCCATTTGAACGTCATTTTCAACCATTTATACCAAAATTCTACCAAAAAGAGTTAAATCACAACATCTTAATTGCTTCACATTGAAATTGTTCAAAATGTCGGATAAATAGAGAATTTCACCCCAAATGACATTAAATTTCAATTTAAAAAGAATTATTTGGTACAAAATAACACAAAAAAAATATTAATAAGCAAAAATGTCTTCTTAACCGTGTGTTTTTTCACCTCAATTTAATCTTTTTTTATTTAAATTGTTTTGAATGTGGGTAAAATGCACAATTTAACCCCACGCAATATGAAAAGTAACGTAAAAATTTAAAATTTGTTTCCAACTATTGGTAAATAGACAAGTTTACACAAATTTGGTCTGTTTTACCGTTATTTCGAACAAAATAGCAAATTATAAAATGCATTTTTATGTTTCTCGTGGTTGAATGGTCCATTTTACCCACATTTTGGACAATTAAAATGAACAAAAAATGAATAAGGGTGATAAAATACACGCGTTGGTAGTAATTTTGGCTAATTCTATTTTTTTTGTGTTTTTATTCATTATTTGTCCATTTGAACTTCGTTTCGAACAATAAATACCAAAATTCTACCAAAGTTTATTTTATCACCACAACTCAATTGTATTATATTGAAATTGTTCTTAATGTCGGTAAAATGGAGAATTTCACTTCAAATGTCAATAAATTGCACTTAAAAATTAAATATTTGGTTTTAAATAACCGTTAATACGACAAATTTTGTGTCAACTTCTCTATTCACCATTATTTCGATTAGAATATTTAATTTTAAGGTGCAATTTTATGTCATTTCTAGTGAAATTCTCCATTAACCAATTACTTTGTTAAGATTTTGGTACATGTCGTTCTTAATAACGTTACAATAGACAAATAATGAACAAAAACACAAAAAAAAATATTAATTAGTAAAATATACTACTAAGGCGTAAGTTATGTCACCACAACTCAATTTTTTAATATTTAAATTGTTCAAAACTTGGGTTAAATGCACAATTTAACCCCACGCAGTATAAAAATGCACGTAAAAATTTTTAAATTTGGTTCAAAATAACTGTAAATAGACAAGTTAACACAAAACTTGTCAGTTTGACCGTTATTTCGAACAAAAATTTAATTTTAACGTGCATTTTTATGTTGCGTGAGGTAATATTGCCCACATTACCCAAATTTTGAACAATTGGCATATACAAAAATCGAGCTGTGGTGATAAAATACACGCCTTGCTAGTAATTTTTGCTAATTTATATATTTGCTGTATTTTCTATTCATTATTGAATAAAAATTTTAACGTCATTTGTATTTGAACGTCATTTTGAACAATTAAAACCAAAATTCTACCAAATTTTATTTTATCACCACAACTCAATTGTTTCATATTTAAATTGTTCAAAGTGTCGTTGAAATGGAGTATTTCACCCCAAATGACATTAAATTGCACTGAAAAATTAAATATTTATTTCAAAATAACGGTAAAAATGACAAGTTTTGGGTCAACTTGCCTTTTTACCGTTATTTCGATATAAATATTTTATTTTTTCGTGCAATTTTATTTAATTTCTGTCTGAATTCTCCATTTTCCCATTATTTTGTTAAGATTTTGGTACATGTCGTGCAAAATCACGTTCAAATGGACAAATAATGAACAAACACAAAAATAATTTAATTTGCAAAAATTACTACTAAAGCGAGGATTTTATCACCTCAACTCAATTTTTTGATTTTTAAATTGTTCAATATGTGGGTAAATGCACAATTTAACCCCTCGAAGTATAAAAATGAACGTAAAAATTTAAACTGGTTCGAAATAACGGTAAATAGACAGGTTTACACAAAACTTGTCGGTTTTACCGTGATTTCGAACTAAATATAAAATGTTAACATGCATTCTTATGTTTCTCGTGGTTAATTGGCCCATTTTACCCACATTTTGGACAATTGAAATAAAAAAGATTGGGTTAAGGTGATTAAACACACGCTTTGTCCATTTGAACGTCATTTTGAACAATTAATACAAAAATTCTACCAAAGTTAATTTTTTCACCACAACTCAATTGTTTCATATTGAAATTGTTCAAAATGTCAGTTAAATGGAAAATTTAACCCCATATGACATTATATTGCACTTAAAAATTAAATATTTGAGTTAAATAACCGTTAAAATGACAAGTTTGGTCTCAACTTCTCTATTTACCGTTATTTCGATTAGAATATTCAATTTAAGGTGCAATTTTATGTCAATTCGGGTGTTTTTCTCCAATTACTCATTACTTTGTTAAGATTTTGGTACATGTCGTTCTAAATTACGTTCCAATATATGCAAATAATGAACAAAAACACACAAAAAAATATTTATTAGGAAAAATTACTACCAAATCGTAGGTTTTGTCACCACAACTCAATTTTTTGATATTTAAATTGTTCAAAATTTGGGTAAAATGAACAATTTAACCCCACGCAGTGTTAAAATGCACGTTATAATTTAAAATTTGGTTCAAAATAACTGTAAATAGACAAGTTTACACAAAACTTGTCTGTTTGACCGTTATTTAGTACAAAACTTTAAATTTTTACTAGCATTTTTATGTTGCGTGGGGTTATATTGTCCATTCAAGCCAAATTCTGATTAATTGAAATATACAAAAATAGAGTTGTGGTGAAAAAACACACGCTTTGGTAGTAATTTTTGCTAATTCATAAATTTTTTTAATTTTTTATTCATTATTTGTCCTATTGAACGTCATTTTGAACAGTTAATACCAAAATTCTACCAAAGTGTGTTTTATCACCACAACTCAATTGTTTCATTTTAAAATTTTTCAAAATGTCGGTTTAATGGAGAATTCTAGTTCAAATGATATAAAATTGCACTTTAAAATTAAATATTTGGTACAAAATTACACAAAATAATTATAAATTAGCAATAATTACTTCCAATTGTGTTTTGTTTGTACATTAAAATTGTTCAAAATTTGGGTTAACTGCACAATTTTACTCCACCCATACTGAAAATGCAAGTTAAATTTTAAATTTGGTTCAAAATAAGGTTAAATAGACAATTTAACACAAAATTTGTCTGTTTAACCGTTATTTCGAACAAAATGTTAAAGTTTTACGTGCATTTTTCTGTTGCGTGGGGTAAAATGGTCCATTTAACCCATATTTTGAACAATTGAAATATAAAAAATTGAGTTAAGGTGATAAAACACACGCTTTGGTAGTAGCTTTGGCTAATTTATATTTTTTATTGAGTTTTAATTCCTTATTTGTCCATTTGAACGTCATTATGATCAAAAAATATCAAAATTCTTCCAAAGTGTGGTTCATCACCACATCTCAATTGTTTCATATCGAAATTGTTTAAAATGCGGTTAAATAGAGAATTTTACCCCAAATGACATTAAATTGCACTTAAAAAAGAAGTAGTTGGTTGAAAATAACACAAAAAAAAATATTAATTAGCAAAAATTACTACTTAATCGTATGTTTTGTCACCACAATTCAATCTTTTTTTATTAAATTTGTTCAAAATTTGAGTAAAATGCACAACTGAACCCCATGCAATATGAAAAGGCACGTAAACATTTAAAATATGTTTCAAAATAACGATAAATAGACTAGTTAACAAAAATTTGGTCTGTTTTACCTTTATTTCGAATAAAATACTAAATTTTAACGTGCATTTTTATGTGGCGCGTTGTTGGATGGTCCATTTTACCCACATTTTGGACAAATAAAATATAAAAAAATTGAGTTGTGGTGATGAAACATACGCTTTGGTAGTAATTTTTGCTTATTTCTATTTTGTTCTGTTTTTATTCATTAGTTGTCCTTTTAAATGTCATTTAGAACAATTAATACCAAAATTCTACCAAAGTGTGTTTTTTCACCACAATTCAATTTTTTCATATTGAAGTTGTTCAAAATGTCGGTCAAATGGAGAATTTCACCCCAAATGACATTAAATTTCACTTAAAAATTAAATATTTGGTAAAAAATAACACAACAAATAATTTTTTACTAGCAAAAATTTCTACCCAAGCGTGTATTTTGTCACCGCAATTCAATTTGTTGATATTGAAATTGTTCAAAATGTGGGTAAATTGCACAATTTAACCTCACGCAACATACAAATGCACAAAAAATTTTAACTTTGGTTCGAAATAATGGTTAATAGACAAGTTTACACAAATTTGGTCGGTTTTACCGTTATTTCGAACTAAATATTAGATTTTAACGTAAATTTTGATGTTGCGCGGGGTTAAATGGTCCATTTTACCCACATTTTGAACAATTGAAATATAAAAAAATTGAGTTCTGATGATAAAAAACACGCTTTGGTAGTAATTTTTGCTTATTTAAATTTTTTTGTGTTTTTATTCATTATTTGTCCATTTGAACGTCATTTTGAACAATTAATACCAAAATTCTACCAAAGCTTATTTTATCATCCCAATCCAATTGTCTCATATTGAAATTGTTCAAAATGTCGGTTAAATGGAGAATTTCACCCCAAATGACATAAAATTGCATTTAAAAATTAAATATTTGGTTCAAAACAACACAAATAAGAAACATTGTCACCAAAATTTAATCCTTATATATTTCAATTGTGTAAAATGTGGGTGAAATCCACAATTTAACCCCACGCAATATAAAAATGCACGCAAAAATTTTAAATTTGGTTCGAAATAACGGTAAATATACAAGTTTACACAAAACTGGTCTGTTTTACCGTTATTTCGATAAAAATATTAAATTTTAACGTGCATTTTTATGTCGCGCGGGGTTAAATGGTCCATTTTACCCACATTTTGGACAATAAGAATATAAAAAAATTCAGTTGTGGTGATAAAACACACGCTGTGGTACTAATTTTTGCTAATTTTTTTTTTTTGTGTTTTTATTCATGTTTTGTCCATTTGAACGTCATTTTGAACAATTATTACCAAAATTCTACCAAAGTGTGTTTTTTTAGAACAATTCAATTTTTTCATATTGAAATTGTTCAAAATGTCGGTCAAATGGAAAATTTTTGCCCAAATGACATTTTATTTCACTTAAAAATTAAATATTTAGTTCAAAATAACACCAAAAAAATAATCATAAGCAAAAATTTCTACCAAAGCGTGTGTTTTGTCACCACAATTCAATTTTTTTTTATAAAAATTGTTCAAAATGTGGGTTAAATGGACAAAATAACCCCACGCAATATGTGAATGCACGTTAAAATTGAATATTTTGTTCGAAATAGCGGTAAAACAGATCAGTTTTGTATTAACTTGTCTGTTTCTCGTTAATTGGAATAAACAAAAATAGTATTGTGCTGATAAAACACACGCTTTGGTAGTAGTTTTTGCTGATTTATATTTTTGGTTATGTTTTAATTCATTATTTGTCCATTTGATCGTCATTTTGAACAAAAATTCTACCAAAGTGTGTTTTATCACCACAGTTAAATTGTTACATATTGAAATTGTTCAAAATTTCGATTTAATGGAGAATTTCAGCCCAAATGACATTAAATTGCACTTTAAAATTAAATATTTGGTTCGAAATAACACAAAAAAAATATAAATAAGCAAAAATTACTACGAAAGCGTGTGTTTTGTCGCCTAAAATCAATTTTTTGATATTTAAATAGTTCAAAATGTGAATAAGATGCACAATTTAACCCCACGCAATATAAAAAAGCACTTAAAAATTTAAAATTTGGTTCGAAATAACGGTAAATTTACAATTTTACACTAAAATTTTCTGTTTTACCGTTATTTCGAACAAAATATTAAACTTTTTCATGCATTTTTATATTGCGCGGGGTAAATAGTCCATTTTACTCACATTTTGAACAACTGAAATATAAAAAAATGGAGTTGTGGTGATAAAACACACGCTTTGGAAGAAATTTTTGCTAATTTATATTTTTTTTGTATTTTATTTCATTATTTGTCCATTTAAGCATCAGTTTGAACAATTATTACCATAATTAAACCAAAGTGTGTTTAATCATCACCACTCAATTGTTTTATTTTACAATTTTTTAAAATGTCGGTTAAATGGAGAATTTCAGCCCAAATGACATTAAATTGCACATTGAAATTTAATATTTGGAACAAAATAACACAAATATTAAATACAAATTACAACCAAAGCGTAAGTTTGGTCACCACAATTCAGTTTCTTTGTATTTAAATGGTTCAAAATTTGAGTAAAATGCACAATTTTACTCCACGCAAAATAAAAAAGCACGTAAAATTTAAAATTTTGTTCAAATTAACGGTTAATATACAAGTTTCCACAAAACTCGTCTGTTTTACCGTTATTTTGATCAAAATATTAAATTTTTACGTCCATTTTTATGTTTAACGGGGTTGAATGTTTCATTTTACCCACATTTTGGACAATTGAAATATAAAACTTTGTGATGTGGCGATAAATATTTAAAGTATAATACACGCTTAGGTAGTAATTTTTGCAAATTAATATTTTTCTTGTGTTTTTATTAATAACTTGTCCATTTGAACGTCATTTTGAACAATTATTACCAAAATTCTACCAAAGTGTGTTTTATCACCACAACCTGTGTTTTATCAATTGTTTCATATTGAAAGTGTTCAAAATGTCAGTTAAATGGAGAATTTTTCCCCAAATGATATTTTATTGCACTTAAAAGTAAAATATTTGGTTCAAAATAACACAAAAAAAAATATTAATAAGCAAAAATTATTACAAAAGCGTGTGTTTTGTCACAACAATTCAATTTTTGTGATATCTTAATGGTTCAACATGTGGGTAAAATACAAATTTTTACCCTCCGCAATATGAAAAATTAAAATTGGGTTCAAAATAACGATAAAAAGACAAGTTTTCACAAAACTTGTCTGTTTTACCGTTATTTCGAACAAAATATTTAATTTTGACGTGCATTTTTATGTTGGGTGGGGTTTATGATCCATTTAACTCTTATTTTTGACAAATGAAATATAAAAAAAATTTAGTTCTGGTGATAAAACACACGCTTTGATAGTAATTTTTACTTATTTATATTTTTTTCTGTTTTTATTCATTATTTGTCCATTTGAACGTGTTGTGTAACCTCGGCAGAACCATATTTCAAACAATTAAACACTTTATTATTTTATACTTCAATTATATAATTTAAGTTGATTTATTTAGTTTAATTTATTTATTTAGATATAATTACTAAGTTTGTATTATTATCCAAATATTATTACAACTATTTAATTTAAGTTAATTTTAGTATTTAAGTATTTTATTTACTTGATGTTACGAAGTGCACCTTATCTCAAACTGAATACGACTTACTTTGTTGTATCTACAATACTATTTATTGGTCATTCATATACAAACATAATTATACCTGTATTGTAAATACAACAAAAATTGCATCGATTAACCCTATGTGTACAACATTCCTTTCCCCTAAAGGAAAGAACTTATTGATCCTTAAAATTTATAATGTTATTTGTGCACATAATTTATATTCTAAGGATTTACAAGTATATTCACTAAATATAAATTTATTAAATTTATTAATTCATTTATTTCTTAAATTTAAGCAAATGGTTGAATTTTTGCAATTTAATTTACTTAATAGTCATTTATATGTTAAATTTTTTAATTATATAATATTTAATTATAAAAAAAAATTTAAAGATCAGATTCAATTGAATTAGACGTTATATAATTTCAATATATGTAAGCACTAAGATTTCATTCCACAAATAACTTTAGACGATTATTATGTATTACTTTATTTTTGTTGTTAATTTTGATAATGGTAGTTTCATTTGAATTAGTTTTAGTAACGACAAAAGGATCAGTCCAAAGTGGATCAAATTTATTTTGGATTTACTTTCATTTCTTAATAAAACTTTATCGTTAATGAAATATTGAACGACATTACTTGTTTTATCATACAATTCCTTAGACTTGAATTTATTTTGCAGAAGTTTAGCCCGTGCTAGCTTCCATGAATTTTGTAATCTAAACTTTAATTTGGAACAGTAATCATAATAATTGTAATATGGTTCTACTTGTTTTATTAAAGAAGTTGGTAAGATTGGTTTAAATCCATATAACAATTCAAAAGGCATGAATGATGTTGCTTTATGTGGAGTGGAATTGAAAGAGAAAGTAGCAAAAGATAACCAATTATTCCATTGTCTAGGATCTTCTGAACAGAAATTACGAATATATTCCCCAAAAGTACGGTGAGTTCTTTCTAAACTATCATTCGATTGAGGATGGTAAGCCGTAGTTCTTAATTTTTTAATTTTTAATATTTTGCAAATATTACAAAATACGTTACTCATGAAGTTAGAGCCCTGGTCTGTGACCAGAGATTCCGGTGTTCCAAATTTACATATAAAATTCTCAATGAATGCCTTTGCTACAGTCTCAGTTTCTTGATCTCTCAACGCTACGGCGAGTGAATATTTTGTTAAATCGTCCTGTATTGTCAAAATATACTTGTGATCTTCATATGTTATAGTTAATGGTCCCACGATATCGAGGAAAATCTTTTCGAAAGGCATCTTAGCG
This sequence comes from Tipula lateralis, assembly GCA_963932295.1. Taxonomy (NCBI): domain Eukaryota; kingdom Metazoa; phylum Arthropoda; class Insecta; order Diptera; family Tipulidae; genus Tipula; species Tipula lateralis. Next base: position 179,922 of record CAWVQQ010000609.1, read on the forward strand.
CTGGAAGTAATTTTCATAGGACATTTATTAATGACAGATACTTTGTTTTTGTGGCATATTGCACAGCTTGCAATATATTTTTTAATCCTACTTAACATTCGAGGAAAAATGTAATACCGTTTGATTCTATTGCAAGTTCTTATTATACCTTGGTGTCCTCCCAGCGGACTATTATGAAACTCGTCAATTATTTTGTTGATTTCAACTTCATCTGATAAAAATATGATTTAAATGGATGGTTCAATATGTAGAATACTTATTGAAGATTTATTGAGGCTCCGAGGACGTTGAGTGTCGTTGGTATATCTATTAGAACTGGGATTTGAATCAGGAGAAACTGAATCTCGATTTTGAGATGAATTAAGAATATCAGAATTGGTATCTGAAGACTGATTGAAATTGATGTTGCTTTACGAGTAACCAATATTAGATGATAACAGTTTAGATTGTGCTCTAGTCATTACTTGTAAACTTGATTCTGTGTTATGTTCAGCGTTAGATAATTTGACGCGACTTAAAGAATCGGCATTGGTGTTCTGACTACCTGGTTTATACACTATGTTAAAATCGAATTCATCTAATTCAAGTCGCCATCGCACCAATCGAGAAGAAGGATTATTTGTTTTATGGAGCCATGCGAGTGGTCGGTGATCAGTACGGATAGTAAAATGTCGGCCATATAAATATGGTCTAAAACGTTTGACTGTCCACACAATTGCAAGAAGCTCCTTTTCTAAAGTACTATAGTTGCGCTCTGCATTGTTTAGAACCCTACTTGCAAATGCAATTGGCAGGTCAGCAGAATTAATATCTTGAGATAAAATACCAGCAATAGCAACATTGCTTGCGTCGGTTGTAACCGTGAATTCTTTGGTTTCATCAGGATGCTGCAGAATGGGAAACGTAGTTAAACTTTGTTTAAGTTTATCAAATGGTTCTTCGCGGAATGCATCCCATGAGAAAGAAACATTTTTTCGCAGCAATCTTGTAAGAGGCTCAGCTATATGCGCGAAATTGGGGATGAATCGTCTATAGTAACTACAAAGACCTAGAAAAGACTTAATTTCGTTTTTAGATTTAGGTCTAGGAAAATTTGGAACAGCAGAGATTTTTTGAGGATCGGGCTTTATACCCTCACCAGTGATTTTATGGCCAAGATATACAATCTCCTTTCGTAAAAACTGACACTTTTTGGGTTGAAGTTTGAGGTTGAAGTTACGAAAAGTTTGCATAACATCAACTAATTTATTATTATGGTCTTGTAGGTCATATCCATATACAACGACGTCATCTAAGTACACGAAACATTTAATTCCGTTTAAACCAGATAAAACGGAATTCATAATGCGCTGAAAGGTGGCTGGGGCTCCTTTTAGCCCAAACGGCATTCTTGTGTACTGGTAATGTCCTAATTGAGTACTGAATGCGGTTTTTGGCCTATCCAGCGTATCAAGAGGGATTTGATAATATCCGTCAGCTAGATCTAAAGTTGTAAAGTAATTCGAACTTCCTAGTTGATCAAGAATTTCTACTATATTAGGTAGAGGAAATACGTCACCTATAGTGACACTGTTCAGCTTTCTAAAATCGACCACTATTCTCCAGCGTTCTATTTCTTTATCAGATTTTTTTGGAACTACTAGTAAAGGTGAGTTCCAAGGGCTACGGCTGGGTTCTACGATACCATCTTCGAGCATTTTAGGGATTTGATTATTGATTTCTGCCTTAGCTGCTTGCGGTAAGCGATACGGTTTAATATATACTGGTCTAGTATTCTCTGTTAAAGGTATATCGTGAGCACCGAAATTTGAGACAGTTAATTTATCCCCTGGTAAATGAAATATGTCATTGTATTTTCTACATATATTTAAATTTGACGTTTTCCATATTTAATCCATCAAGGTTTATTATTTTTTCAAGAATTTGTAGCCGTTCCTCTAATTTATTTGACCATGAATTTGGATACAACAAATCGTAATCCTCTAATGGTTCGGTAACAATATTACAACTACGAATATTCACTGGATATTCGTTACTGTTTACAATGCTTATGTAGGAAGCACTATTATTAACAGTAAGGATGGTATTGGCTGTAAACACCCCAGGATAAATTTCGCTAGATGGACAGAAGTATTCTCCATCTTTGTCAACATTAAGAGTTATGCTACATATTGTTTCCACCCGCGCAGGGATTAATTGTTCATAATCATTCGACATACATAACTTAATCGATATAATATTGTTATTTATATTTAATTTTAAACAGCGTTGTTCAAAATCAATAAGGCATTAATATAAATTTAAAAAATCACAACCTAGTAGAATTCCAGCGAATTTTAAGGGGATATTGTCTGAAATAATATGAAATGAATGTTCTAAAGAAAATTTATCGATGATTATATTACCTGGGCACACGGCAAGAGTTTCAAATGTTTCGTTTCCAATGCCTTTTATGAAACATTTTTCTTGAGGATAGCAATCAACGTTGGGATTAATAAATTGTTTTTTTACTACACTTATGTCTGCTCCTGTGTCAATTAGGAAGTACGCGTTGGTAGTGTTTAAAAAATCAATATTGAGCGACTCAAAATTGGTTTTTGATGATTCTTTGATTGTCGAAGTGTGTATACTAGGAACACTTTTCATAGAAGAGTTTAAATTCTGCTCTGAATGGGTATGCATAGGATTGAATAAATGAGAATTTAATTTAGGGTTTTTATTAGGATTCACTTCGTTATAGTTAGAACACGGAGTTATATTTAATTCTTTACTTTCACTCGACCATCCGCGTTCGTTGATTTTTGATCGAGTGAGTTCGAGTTTTCCGAATAAGTGTTTTGATTTGAACTAATAAAAATTTTGGATGTAGATGGAATGTTAGATTTTTGCTCAATAGTTGAATAAGTACGAGCTTTTGACGCTGTTTACCTGAATTCATCAACATATTTCTTTTTACGACAATCTCTAATATGGTGTCCTAAGTTTTTGCAATAAGCGCATGTAATATTGATTTGTCGAATTGAATTTTGTGAACGAAATTGAGAGTTCGAAGGAATATTTATGTTTGGAGTTTTGCGTGCCAATGTGAAACAGGTAGTTGCAGTATGACCAAGTTTTTGGCATAATTGGCATTTAATGGTAGTTTTATGTGAAATAGAGGGTAAATGAGAAATGTTTTGCTCTTGATAAGAGCTTTCTTCTTCAACAGCCTTCGAAATGGCCTCTTTGAGAGTAGTATATCTACATGCCTTTACTATTATCTTCATAGGTTCGGTCAACCCATCTTGAAATGATCGTAAGGCAGTAGTACTATTCAAATGTTGAATATATTTTGCGGCTTCCTTGCCTTCCCGTGTAATACACACATCATTCAAATTTGACAAAATATTTTCTACTCTACTAGCAAAGTTTCTTACGCTTTCCGATTTTAATTGTTTGGCTTTGACTAACTCCACTTGAAGATATTCAATAGATCGTGTATCAGAAAAATTTAATAACAGGTCTTCTTTTAATTTTTCCCAAGACTCATAATCATGATATTTGACTAATTCATATGCACGACCCGAAAGCTTCGATTTAAGAATATTTAAAAATAATTCCTTATCGGATGCTTTATCAAGAGGTTTGTCAACTATATCACAACAAGTAATAAATTTATGTAAATTTAATGAGGTACCATCAAACTCCGGAATAATTTTAAGCATCATATCAACATTTAGTGCCATTATTGGATTGATATGCTTATTTTTTAAAGTTAAACTATTTTGTAAAATGGATTTTGAATTATCGTCTGATTTAGATAAATCTGGGTTGTTTGTTTGGCTAATATAAGGTAAATTACTATCTGTTTCTGCAGATTCAATTTGAATTTCAAAACTAGTACTGGATTCGGTCGATTGTTGATCTAAAGTTATTTGTTATTGAATGATATTAGTACTTACGGCGGTTGAAGGTGATGGTTCCCGTTTTGAATCGTCTCTAATGATTTTTCGTTTTCTCAATTCCAGAGTCAATTCATCAGCCATTAACTTAATTTTACTATGGTTTTATAATGATAACTGAATTATCCAAGCTATAATATTCAAAACAGAAAATGTTTAGAAGATGAAAAATTTTGTTGAATATTTTTGATGAATGGTTTGTTGATAACTTTAAGATGAATGGTGATAATTTCGTTTACTATACTCGATAACATTGATTTTAGCGTTGATAACGTTCATGTAATTTTAAATTTTACCAAAATTATAGTTGGTATTGAATGAATTGTCGTATGATGTTTGTGTATGGTACTGATATATGAGTATTGATTGTCGCAATGATGATTTCTGGTTGCTATTGCAAGTTTAATAATTTCGAATAATGATACAACTATAGTTAAAATTGTATTTGATCGGTGTTTTTATAACCAGCTGGTATAATAATGATGACCATGAGGAACGGTTGGCGAAGATATGCAAAATGTATTAACTGCGGCCGTATTTTGATTAATTTCATTAATGTTGTTCAATGCGTAATTATATTTGATAACATTACGTTGATATTCAATCGAAAATGTAACAATAAGATTAAGTTTTGATAATTTTCTATTACATTTTGCAGAATTATGAAAATAACTGTAAAGATGACTAAATTACAAGTTGAATGCATGAAAATACGTATCAGCTGCACTTCTTTATTAAAATTGTTCGAAAAGTAATATAACTGTTTGTTTTGTTCTGCGATTTTCAACACGTTGGCGTAAGACTAATTATTATAATGTTTCATATTAAAAGTGTTCAAAATGTCAGTTAAATGGAGAATTTTTCCCCAAATGATATTTTATTGCACTTAAAAGTAAAATATTTGGTTCAAAATAACACAAAAAAAAAATATTAATAAGCAAAAATTATTACAAAAGCGTGTGTTTTGTCACCACAATTCAATTTTTGTGATATCTTAATGGTTCAACATGTGGGTAAAATGCAAATTTTTACCCTCCGCAATATGAAAATTTAAAATTGGGTTCATAATAACGATAAAAAGACAAGTTTTCACAAAACTTGTCTGTTTTACCGTTATTTCGAACAAAATATTTAATTTTGACGTGCATTTTTATGTTGGGTGGGGTTTATGATCCATTTAACTCTTATTTTTGACAAATGAAATATAAAAAAATTTAGTTCTGGTGATAAAACACACGCTTTGATAGTAATTTTTACTTATTTATATTTTTTTCCTGTTTTTATTCATTATTTGTCCATTTGAACGTGTTGTGTAACCTCAGCAGAACCATATTTCAAACAATTAAACACTTTATTATTTTATACTTCAATTATATAATTTAAGTTGATTTATTTAGTATAATTTATGTATTTAGATATAATTACTAAGTTTGTATTATTATCCAAATATTATTACAACTATTTAATTTTAGTTAATTTTAGTATTTAAGTATTTTATTTACTTGATGTTACGAAGTGCACCTTATCTCAAACTGAATACGACTTACTTTGTTGTATCTACAATACTATTTATTGGTCATTCATATACAAACATAATTATACCTGTATTGTAAATACAACAAAAATTGCATCGATTAACCCTATGTGTACAACATTCCTTTCCCCTAAAGGAAAGAACTTATTGATCCTTAAAATTTATAATGTTATTTGTGCACATAATTTATATTCTAAGGATTTACAAGTATATTCACTAAATATAAATTTATTAAATTTATTAATTCATTTATTTCTTAAATTTAAGCAAATGGTTGAATTTTTGCAATTTAATTTACTTAATAGTCATTTATATGTTAAATTTTTTAATTATATAATATTTAATTATAAAAAAAAATTTAAAGATCAGATTCAATTGAATTAGACGTTATATAATTTCAATATATGTAAGCACTAAGATTTCATTCCACAAATAACTTTAGACGATTATTATGTATTACTTTATTTTTGTTGTTAATTTTGATAATGGTAGTTTCATTTGAATTAGTTTTAGTAACGACAAAAGGACCAGTCCAAAGTGGATCAAATTTATTTTTGGATTTACTTTCATTTCTTAATAAAACTTTATCGTTAATGAAATATTGAACGACATTACTTGTTTTATCATACAATTCCTTAGACTTGAATTTATTTTGCATAAGTTTAGCCCGTGCTAGCTTCCATGAATTCTGTAATCTAAACTTTAATTCGGAACAGTTATCATAATAATTGTAATATGGTTCTACTTGTTTTATTAAAGAAGTTGGTAAGATTGGTTTAAATCCATATAACAATTCAAAAGGCATAAATGATGTTGCTTTATGTGGAGTGGAATTGAAAGAGAAAGTAGCAAAAGATAACCAATTATTCCATTGTCTAGGATCTTCTGAACAGAAATTACGAATATATTCCCCAAAAGTACGGTGAGTTCTTTCTAAACTATCATTCGATTGAGGATGGTAAGCCGTAGTTCTTAATTTTTTAATTTTTAATATTTTGCAAATATTACAAAATACGTAACTCATGAAGTTAGAGCCCTGGTCTGTAACCAGAGATTCCGGTGTTCCAAATTTACATATAAAATTCTCAATGAATGCCTTTGCTACAGTCTCAGTTTCTTGATCTCTCAACGCTACGGCTAGTGAATATTTTGTTAAATCGTCCTGTATTGTCAAAATATACTTGTGATCTTCATATGTTATAGTTAATGGTCCCACGATATCGAGGAAAATCTTTTCGAAAGGCATCTTAGCGCTGGAAGTAATTTTCATAGGACATTTATTAATGACAGATACTTTGTTTTTTTGGCATATTGCACAGCTTGCAATATATTTTTTAATCCTACTTAACATTCGAGGAAAAATGTAATACCGTTTGATTCTATTGCAAGTTCTTATTATACCTTGGTGTCCTCCCAGCGGACTATTATGAAACTCGTCAATTATTTTGTTGATTTCAACTTCATCTGATAAAAATATGATTTAAATGGATGGTTCAATATGTAGAATACTTATTGAAGATTTATTGAGGCTCCGAGGATGTTGAGTGTCGTTGGTATATCTATTAGGACTGGGATTTGAATCAGGAGAAACTGAATCTCGATTTTGAGATGAATCAAGAATATCAGAATTGGTATCTGAAGACTGATTGAAATTGATGTTGCTTTCCGAGTAACCAATATTAGATGATAACAGTTTAGATTGTGCTCTAGTCATAACTTGTAAACTTGATTCTGTGTTATGTTCAGCGTTAGATAATTTGACGCGACTTAAAGAATCGGCATTGGTGTTCTGACTACCTGGTTTATACACTATGTTAAAATCGAATTCATCTAATTCAAGTCGCCATCGCACCAATCGAGAAGAAGGATTATTTGTTTTATGGAGCCATGCGAGTGGTTGGTGATCAGTACGGATAGTAAAATGTCGGCCATATAAATATGGTCTAAAACGTTTGACTGTCCAAAAGCGTGTGTTTTGTCACCACTATTAAATTTTTTTGATATCTTAATGGTTCAACATGTGGGTAAAATGCAAATTTTTACCCTCCGCAATATGAAAATTTAAAATTTGGTTCGTAATAACGATAAAAAGACAAGTTTACACAAAACTTGTCTGTTTTACCGTTATTTCGAACAAAATATTTAATTTTGACGTGCATTTTTATGTTGGGTGGGGTTAATGATCCATTTCACTCTTATTTTTGACAAATGAAATATTAAACTATTTAGTTCTGGTGATAAAACACACGCTTTGATAGTAATTTTTACTTATTTATATTTTTTTCTGTTTTTATTCATTATTTGTCCATTTGAACGTCATTTTGAACAATTAATACCAAAACTCCTCCAAAGTTTGTTTTATCATCCCAACTCAATTGTTTCATATTGAAATTGTTCAAAATGGTGGTTAAATGGAGAATTTCACCCCAAATGACATTAAATTGCACTTAAAAAATTAAATTTTTGGTTCAAAATAACCCAAAAAAAAATATTTATTTGCAAAAAATACTATCAAAGCGTGTGTTTTGTCACCACAAATCAATCTTTTTATATTAAAATGGTTCAAAATTTGAGTAAAATGCACAATTTAACCCCACGCAAAATTAAAATGCTCGTATAAATTTAAAATTTGGTTCGAAAAAACGGTAAATAGACAAGTTTACACAAAACTAGTCTGTTTAACCGTTATTTCGAACAAAATATTGAATTTTAACTTGTATGTTTATGTTTTGCGGGGTTGAATGGTTCATTTTAACCTTATTTGGACAATTGAAAAATAAAAAATTGTGTTGTGGTGATAAAACACACGCTTTAGCAGTAAATTCTGCTTATTTATATATTTTGTGTATTTTCTATTCATTATTTAATAAAAATTTTAACGTCATTCATATTTGAACGTCATTTTGAACAATTATTACCAAAATTCTACCAAAGTAAATTATATCACCACAACTCAATTGTTTCATATTGATTTTGTTCAAAATGTCGGTTACATGGAGAATTTCACCCCAAATGACATTTAATTGCAATTAAAAATTTAATATTTTGTTAAAAATAACCGTTAAAACGACAAGTTTTGTGTCAAATTGTCCATTTACCGTTATTTCGATTAGAATATTTAATTTTTAGGTAAAATTAAATGTCATTTTGGGTGTTATTCTCCATTAACCCATTTCTTTGTTAAGAATTTGGTACATGTCGTTCTAAATGACGTTCCAATAGTTCAATAATGAACAACAACAAAAAAAAATATTAATAATCAAAAATTACTACTTAAGCGTGTGTTTTGTCACGCCAACTCAATTTTTTGTTATTGAAATTGTTCAAAATGTGGGAAAAATTCACAATTTTGCCCCACGCAATATTTAAATTCACGGTAAAATTAAAAATTTGGTTCAAAATAACTGTAAATAGACAAGTTAACACAAAACTTGTCGGTTTGACCGTTATTTCGAACAAAATATTAAATTTTCACGTGCATTTTTATGTTGCGTGGGGTTATATTGTCCATTTTACCCATATTCTGAACAATAGGAATATATAAAAATAGAGTTGTGGTGAAAAAAAAACCACTTTTTTGTAGTAATTTTTGCTAATTTATAAATTTTTAGTGTTTTTATTCAATATTTGTCCACTTGAACGTCATTTTGAACAATTAATACCAAAATTCTACCAAAGTGTGTTTTTTCACCATAACTCAATTGTTTCATTTAATAATTTATCTAAATGTCGGTTTAATGGAGTATTTTAGCCCAAATTACATTAAATTGCACTTAAAAATTAAATATTTGGTACAAAATAACACAAAAAATAAAAATTTATTTGCAAAAATGTCTGCCAAAGCGTATGTTTTGTCACCACAATTCAATTTTTTGATAAGGAAATTGTTCGAAATTTTGTTAAAATGGACAGTTAAACCCCACGAAATATGCAAATGCATGTAACAATTTAAAATTTGGTTCGAAACTGCGGGTAATAGACAATTTTACACAAAACTTGTCTTTTTACCGTTATTTCGAACAAAATATTACATTTTTACGTGCATTTTTATGTTTCGCGGGGTTAAATTGTCCATTTTACCCAAATGTTGAACAAATGAAATATAAAAAAATTGAGTTGTGATGATAAAACACACGCTTTGGTAGTAATAAGTGCTAATTTATAATTTTTATATGTTTTTATTCCTTATTTGCCCAGTTGAACGTCATTTTGAATAAGTAATACCAAAATTCTACCAAAGTGTGTTTTATCACCACATCTCAATTGTTTCATATTAAAATTGTTCAAAATGTCGGTAAAATAAAAAATTTTACCCTAAATGACATTAAATTTCACTTAAAAAAGAAATATTTGGTTCGAAATAACACAAAATAAAATATTTATAGGCAAAAATTACTACCTAATCGTGTGGTGTGTCACCACAATTCAATCTTTTTATATTAAAATTGGTTAAAATGTAGGTAAAATGCACAATTGAACCCCACGCAATATAAATGCACGCTATTAACCATTATTTCGAACCAAATTTTAAAAATTTAAATTTGGTTCGAAATAACGGTAAATAGACAAATTTACACAAAACTTTTCTGTTTTACCGTTATAACGAACAAAATATTAAATTTTTACGTGCATTTTTATGTTGCGCGTGGTAAATGGTCCATTTTACCCAAATTGTGGACAATTGAAATATAAAAAAATGTTGGCTTTATATATTTTGTTTTGTGTTTTTATTCATTATTTGTCCATTTGAACGTCATTTTAAACAATTAATACCATAATTCTACCAAAATTAATTTTATCACCACAACTCAATTGTTTCATATTAAAATGGTTCAAAATGTCGGTAAAATAGAGAATTTCAACCCAAATGACATTAAACTAAACTAAAAAATTAAATATTCGGTTCAAAATAACGGTAAAAACGACAAGATTTGTGTCAACTTGTCTATTTACCATTATTTTGATTTAAATATTTAATTATGAGGTACAATTTTATTTCATTTGTGGTTTAATTCTCTGTTTTTTCATTATTTTGTTAGAAATTCGATTAATATCGTTCAAAATGACAATATGCAATTTTATGTCATTTGTGTTAAATTCTCTATTTTACCATTATTTGGTTAAGATTTTGGTACATTTCGTTCAAAATAACGTTCAAATGGACAAATAATGAACAAAAACACAAAACAATATTAATTTGCAAAAATACTACTAAATCGTGTGTTTTGTCACCACAACTCAATTTTTTGGTATTTAAATTATTCACAATGTGGTTAAAATGCACAATTTAACCCCACGCAATATAAAAATGCATATTAAAATATAAATTTGGTTCGAAATAACGGTTTATACACAAGTTTACACAAAACTTTTCTGTTTTACCGTTATTTCGAACAAAATATTAAATTTTTACCTGCATTTTAATGTTGCGCGGGGTTAAATTGTCCATTTGATCAACATTTTGGACAATAAAAATATACAAAAATTGAGTTTTCGTGATTAAACACACGCTTTGGTAGTAGTTTTTGCTAATTAATATTTTTTTTGTGTTTTTACTCATTATTTGTTCATTTGAACGTCATTTTGAACAATTAATACCAAAATTCTACCAAAGTGTGTTTTATTACCACAACTCAATTGTTTTATTTTAAAATTGTTTTAAATTGCACTTAAAAATTAAATATTTGGTACAAAATAACACAAAAAATAAATATAAATTAGCAATAATTACTACCAAAGCGTATGTTTTGTCACCACAAATTAATTTTTTTATTTTGAAATTGTTTAAAATTTGAGATAAATGTACAATTTAACCTCACGCAATATACACATGCACGAAAAATTTGAAATTTGGTTCGAAATAACGGTAAATAGCCAATTTTAGACAAAAGTTGTCTGTTTTACCGTTATTTCGAACAAAATATTAAATTTTGACGTGCATTTTAATATTGCGTTAGGTTATATTGTCCATCTTACCCAAATTTTGAACAATTGGAATACACACAAATAGAGTTGTGGTTATAAAACACACGCTTTTGCTAATTTATATTTTTTTTGTATTTTAAATTCATTATTGAATTAATATTTTTACGTCATTCATATTTGATTGTCATTTTGAATAATTTATACTTAAATTCTACCAAAGTAAATTTTATCACCACAACTCAATTGTTTTAAATTTAAATTGTTCAAAATGTCGGTTAAATGGAAAATTTCACCCCAAATGACATGAAATTGCACTTAAAAATTAAATATTTGGTTCAAAATAACGGTATAAACGACAAGTTTTGTGTCAATTTGTCTATTTTTCGTAAATTCAATCAAAATATTTAATTTTAAGGTGCAATTTTATGTCATTTGGGGTGAAATTCTCCATTTACCAATTATTTTGTTAAGATTTTGGTACATTTCGTTCAAAATGACGTTCAAATGGACAAAGCATGAACAAAAACACAAAAAAAATATTAATTAGTAAAACTTACTATTAAAGCGTGTGTTTTGTCACCTCAAATAAATTTTTTGATATTAAAATTGTTCAAAATGTGGAAAAAATGCACAATTTAATCCCATGCAATATAAAAGTTCACGTTAAAATTTAAAATTTGGTTCGAAATAACGGTAAATACTCAGTATTTATCATGAACTAAAAAATAAATTTTATTTTCATTCCTTTTTATACTTTTTCCAGGGTAGAGTGTTTTTATTTTCAAGGTATAATATTTTGTGACGTATTTTTTAAAACTAATTCGTAAAGTTGGTTCGTCATAGTATTTATTTTGTTGTTAAGTAAAAATTTATTTTCGCGGTTTTTATATATTTCAAATTCTTCTAGCCTGTTCATTTGGTCGCTTTTATTCATCTTGTAGAGAATTTTTAAGTTTGTATCCATATCTGTGTAGTTGTGTAAAGTATTATTGATATGGAGAGCAAATCTTGACTCAGCATTCATTTTACCGATATCCTTTATATGCTCGTTAAATCTTATTTAAAAGGATAAACCGGTTTGTCCTATGTAAAATGATGGACACTCTGAACATGTAAATTTATAAATTCCGCTGTCTAATGTCATGTTACTATTTGATCTAATTTGTTGTTCTTATTTGTTATGTGTTTTATATGCAAATTTATACCCAAAGTGAATTTAAAACAGGAATAAGTCACACATAAGAGAAATTCTTAATATGAATTTTAACAATTTAAAATTGTTCAAAATGTCGGTCAAACGGAGAATTTTAGCCCAAATGACATTACATAACACTAAAAAATTTAATATTTGGTACAAAATAACACAAAAAATAAATATAAATTAGCAAAAATTACTACCAAAGCTTGTGGTTTGTCACCAAAATTCACTGTTTTTTAATTGAAATATTTAAAAATTTGGGTAAAATGCACAAGTTAACCTCACGCAATATACAAATGCACGAAAAATTTAAAATCTGGTACAAAATAACGATAAATGGACAAGTTAACACAAAACTTGTCGGTTTAACCGTTATTTCGAACAAAATATTAAATTTTTACGTGCATTTTAATGTTGCGTTGGGTGATATTGTCCATCTTACCCAAAAATGTTGAACAATTGAAATATATAAAAATTGAGTTCTGGTGATAAAACAGACGCTTTGGTAGTAATTTTTGCTAGTTTATATTTGTTTTGTTTTTTTTTTTTCATTATTTGTCCATTTCAACGTCATTTTGAACAATTAAATTCAAAATTCTACCAAAGTGTGTTTTATCACCACAACTCAATTGTTATGTATTGAAATTGTTCAAAATGTCGGTTGAATGGAGAATTTCACCCCAAAGGACATTAAACTGCCCTAAAAAATGAAATATTTGGTTAAAAACAACACAAAAATATTTTACCGTCATTCATATTTGATTGTCATTTTGAATAATAATTACTCTTATTCTACGAAAGTTGATTTTATCACCACAACTCAATTGGTTTTTATTTAAATTGTTCAAAATGTCGGATGAATGGAAAATTTCACCCCAAATGACATAAATTTGCACTTAAAAATTAAATACTTGGTTCAAAATAACGGTTAAAACCTCAAGTTTTGTGTCAATCTGTCGATTTACCGTATATTCGATCAAATTATCTAATTTTAAGGTCCAATTTTATGTCATTTGGGATGAAATTTTTCATTTCCTTATTATTTTGTTAAGATTTTGGTACATATTGTTCAAAATGACGTTCAAATGGACAAAGAATGAACAAAAACACAAAAAAAATATTAATTATCCAAAATGTGAATAAAATGAACCATTCAACCCCGCGAAACATAAAAATGCAAGTAAGAATTTAATATTTTGTTCGAAATAACGGAAAAACCGACAAGTTTTGTGGAAACTTGTCTATTCACCGTTATTTCGAAATTTTTTTTAAATTTTAACGTGCATTTTTATATTGGGTGGAGTTAAATTGTGCAATTTACTCCTTTTAAAACAATATTAATATAAAAAGATTAAATTGTGGTGACAAAACACGCGCTTTGGTAGTAAGTTTTGCTTATTAATATTTTTTTTGTGTTATTTTCAAACAAATATTTATTTATAAAGTGCATTCAAATGTCATCTGGGTCGTAATACATCACTTAACCGACATTTCGAACAATTTCAATATAAACAATTGAGTTGTGGTGATTAAACACACTTTGGAAGAGTTTTGGTATGAATTGTCCAATATGTAGTTCAAATTGACAAATAATGAATTAGAACAGAAAAAAAAAAATATAAATTAGTAAAAATTACTATCAAAGCGTGTGATTTATCTTCAGAATTCAATTTTTTTATATTTCATTTGTCCAAAATGGGGGTAAAATGGACCTTATAACCCCACACAACATAAAAATGCTTGTAAAAAATTTGTATCTTGTTCGAAATATCGGTAAAACAGACAATTTTTGTGTAATCTTTTCTATTTACCGTTACTCTGAATCAAATTTTAAATTTTTACGTGCATTTGTATATTGCGTGGGGTTAAATTGTGCATTTTACCCAAATATTGAACAATATCAATATAAAAAAATTGAATTGTGGTGACAAAACACACGCTTTGGTAGTAATTTTTGCTTATAAATATTTTTTTTGTGTTATTTTGAACCAAATATGTAATTTTTGATTGCAATTTAATGTCATTTGGGCTGAAATTCTCCATTTTACCGACATTTTGAACAATTTCAATGTGAAACAATTGAGTTGTGGTGATAAATCACTTTTTGGTAGAATTTTGGTATTATTTGTTCAAATAGACGTTCAAAGGGACAAATAATGGATTAAAACACAAAAAAAAATAAAATAAGCAAAAATTACTACCATAGCGTGTGTTTTATCACCACAACTCAATTTGTTTTTATTTCAATTGTCCAAAATATGGGTAAAATGGACCATTCAATCTCGCGAAACATACAAATGCACGAAAAATTTAAAATTTGGTAAGAAATAACGGTAAAACAGACAGGTTTTGTTTAAACTTGTATATTTACCGTTATTTCGAACCAAATTTGAAATTCTTACGAGCATTTTTATATTGCGTAGGGTTAAATTGTGCATTTTACCACATTTTGAACAATTTTAATATCAACAAATTGAGTTGAGTTGACAAAACCTACGCTTTAGTAGTAATTTTTTCAAATTAAATTTTTTTTTGAGTTTTTGTTCATTATTTGTACATTGGAACGTCATTTTGAACAAAATAAACCAAAATCTTTTACAAATAATGGGTGAATGGATAATTTCACCCGAAATGAAATAAAATTGCACCTAAAAATGAAATATTTTAATCCAAATAATGGTTTATAGACAAGTTGACACAAAACTTGTCGTTTTTACCGTTATTTTGAACCAAATATTCAATTTTGAAGTGCAATTTTATGTCATTTGGGGTTAAATTCTCCATGTAACCGACATTTTGAACAATTAAAATATGAAACAATTGAGATGTGGTGATAAAATTAACTTTGGTAGAATTTTGGTATTAATTGTTCAAAAATGACGTTCAAATATGAATGACGTTCAAATTTTTATTAAATAATAAATAAAAAATACAGAAAATATAAAAATTAGCAAAAAACACTACCGAAGCGTGTATTTTATCACCACAGCTCTATTTTTGTATATTCCAAATGTTTTAAATTTGGGTAAAATTGACAATTAAACCCCACGCAACTTAAAAATGTTCGTTAAATTTTAATATTTGGTTCGAAATAACGGTTAAACAAACAAGTTTTTTTAAACTTGACTATTTATCGTTTTTTCGTACCAAATTTTAAAAGTGCATTTTAATATTGCGTGGGGCTAAATTGTGAATTTTACCCACATTTTGAACAATTTAAATATAAAAAACTTTAATTGTGGTGACAAAACCTACGCTTTGGTAGTAATTTTTGCTAATTAGTATTTGTTTTTTTGTTATTTTGAATCAAATATTTAAGTTTTAAGTGCAATTTAATGTCATTTGGGCTGAAATTCTCCATTTAACCGACATTTTGAAGAATTTCAATATGAAACAAATAAGTTGTAACAAAAAAAACAAACTTTGGTAGAAGTTTTGTAATTATTGTTCCAAATGACGTTCAAATGGACCAATATTGAATAAAAACACAAAAAAATATGAATAAGCAAAACTTACTACCAAAGCGTGTGTTTTATCACCACAACTCATTTGTTTTATATTTCCATTGTCCAAAATGTGCGTTAAATGGACCATTTAACCCCGCGCAATATAAAAATGCAATTATAAATGTAATATTTTTTTCGTTATAACGGCAAAACAGACAAGTTTTGTGAAAACTTGTCTATTTATCGTTATTTCGAACCAAATTTGAAATTTTTACGTCCATTTTTATTTTGCGTGGGGTTAAATTGTGCATTTTACCCACATTTAGAATAATTTCAATATAAAAAATTGATTTGAGGTGACAAAACACACGCTTTGTTAGTAATATTTGCTTTTAAATATTTTTTTTTGTGTTATTTCGAACCAAATATTAAAGTTTTAAGTGCAATTTAATGTCATTTGGGCTAAAACTCCCCATTTGAGCGACATTTTGAACAATTTCAATATGTAACAATTTAATTGTGGTGATAAAACACACTTTGGTAGAATTTTGGTATAAATTGTTCAAAATGACGATCAATTGGACTAATAATGATTGAAAACATAAGAAAAATATAAATTAGCAAAAATTACTACCAAAGCGTGTGTTTTATCACCACAACTCTATTTTTGTATATTCCAATTAACGATTAATAGACAAGCTAATACAAAACTTGTCTGTTTTACCATTATTTCGAACAAAATATTTAATTTTGACGTGCGTTTTCATATTGAGTGGGGTTATATTGTCCATTTAACCCACATTTTGAACAATTAAAATATATAAGGATTGAATTGTGGTGATTTAATTTTTAAAGTGGAATAAAATGTCATTTGGGGTAAAATTCTCCATTTAACCGACATTTAAAACAATTTTAATACGAACCAATTAAAGTTGAGATGATAAAACACACTTCGGTAGAATTTTTGTGTTTATTGTTAAAAATAACGTTCAAATGGACAAATAACGAATGAAAACGCAAAAAAAATATAAAAAAGCATAGATTGCTACCAAAATTTAGGTAACATGGACCATTTAACCACGCGGAACATAAAATGAACGTAAAAAGTAAATATTTGGTTTGAAATAACGGTAAAACAGACAAGTTTAATTTAAATTTGTCTATTTACCGTTATTTCGAACCAAATTTTAAATTTTTTGGTGCATTTTTATATTGCGTTGGGTACAATTGTGCATTTTTCCCACATTTTGAACAATTTAAATATTAAAAAATTGAATTGAGGAGACAAAACACACGCATTAGTAGTATTTTTGCTAACTAATATTTTTTTGGTGTTTTCGTTCATTATTTGTCCATTTGAACGTCACTTTGAACGGTATGTACCAAAATCTTAACAGAATAATGGGTAAATGGAGAATTCCACCGCAAATAACATAAAACTGCACTTAAAAATTAAATAGTTTATTGGAAATAACGGTAAATAGACAAGTTGACACAAAACTTGTCGTTTTAACCGTTGTTTTGAACCAAATATTTAATACTTAAGTAAAATTAATGTCATTTCGGGTAAAATTCTCCATTTAACCGACATTTTGAACAATTTAATAATTAAACAATTGAGTTGTGGTGCTAAAATTAACTTTAGTAGAAATTTGGTATTATTTGTTCAAAATGACGTTCAAATGGACCAATAATAAATAAAAACACAAAAAAATATGAATTATCAAAAATAACTACCACAGCGTGTGTTTTATCATCACAACTCAAGTTATTTATATTTCAATCGTTCAAAATGTGGGTAAAATAGACCATTTAACCCCACGCAAAATAGAAATGCACGTTAAAATTTAATATTTTGTTCGAAATAACGGTATTACAGACAAGTTTTGTGTAAAATTGTTTATTACCCGTTATTTCGAACCAAATTTTAAATTTTTACGTGCATTTGAATGTTGCGTGGGGTTAAATTGTGCATTTTACCCAAATTTTGAACAATTTCAATATAAAAAAATTTAATTTTGTTGACAAGACACACGCTTTGGTAGTAATTTTTGCTAATAAATATTTATTTTTTGTGTTATTTTGAACCAAATATTTAATTTTTAAGTGCAATTTAATGTCAATTGGGCTAAAATTCTCCATTTAACCGACATTTTGAACAATTTCAATATGAAACAATTGAGTTGTGGTGATAAAACACATTTCTGTAGAATTTGGGTATTAGTTGTTCAAAATGACGTTCAAATGGACAAATAATGAATAAAAAGACCAAAAAAATATAAATAAGGAAAAATTACTACCAACGCATGTGTTTTATCACCACAACTCAATTTTTTTATATTTTAATTGTCCGAAATGTAGGTTAAATGGACCATATAACCCCGCGCAACATTAAAATGCACGTAATGATTTAATATTTTGCTCGAAATAACGGTAAACCGACAAGTTTAGTGTAAACTTGTGTATTTACCGTTATTTCGAACCAAATTTTAAATTTTTACGTTAATTTTGATAATGCATGGGGTTAAATTGTGCATTTTACCAACACTTTGAACAATTTTAATATCAAAAAATTTATTTGAGGTTTCAAAATACACGCTTTAGTAGTAATTTTTGCTATTTAATATTTTTTTTGTGTTTTTGATTATTATTTGTCCATTTGAACGTCATTTTGAACGATATGTACCAAAATCTTAACAAAATAATGGGTAAATGGGAAATTTCTTCCCAAATGACATATTATTGCTCCCAAAAATTAAATATTTTGATTGAAATAACGGTAAATAGACAAGTTGACACAAAACTTGTCGTTTTTACCGTTATTTTGAACCAAATATTTTATTTTTAAGTGCAATTTTATATCTTTTGGGGTAAAATTCTTCATTTAACCGACATTTTGAACAATTTTAATATGAAACAATTGAGTTGTGGTGATAAAATTAACTTTGGTAGAATTTAAGTATTCATTGTTCAAAATGACAATCAAATATGAATGACGTTCAAAATTTTATTCAATAATGAATACAAAATACAAAGAATTTATAAATAAGCAAAAATTACTACCAAAGCGTGTGTTTTTTCACCGCAATTCTATTTTTGTATATTCCAATTGTTCAAAATTTGAGGAAGATGGACAATAAAACCCCACGCAACATAAAAATGCACGTTTAAATTTAATGTTTTGTTCGAAATAACGGTAAAACAGACAAGTTTTGTGTAAACTTGTCTAATAATCGTTACTTCGTACCAGATTGTAAATTTTAAGTTGCATTTTTATATTGCGTGGGGTTTAATTATGAATTTTTTCCACATTTTGAACAATCCAAATGTAAAAAAATTGAATTTTAGAAACAGAACAAACGCTTTGGTAGTAATTTGTGCTTAATAAAATTTTTTTTTGTGTAATTTTGAACCAAATATTTAATTTTTAAGTGCAATTTAATGTCATTTGAGGTGAAATTCTCCATTCAACTGACATTTTGAACAATTTCATTATAAAACAATTTAATTGTGGTGATAAAATAAACTTTGGTAGAATTTTGGTATTAGTTGTTCAAAATGACGTTCAAATATGAATGAAGTTCAAATTTTTATTCAGTAATGAATAAAATATATAGAAAATATATAAATTAGCAAAAATTACTACCAAAGCGTGTGTTTTATCACCACAACTCTATTTTTGTATATTCCAATTGTTCAAAATTTGGGTAAAATGGACATTAAACCCCACGCAACATCAAAATGCACGTGAAAATTTAATATTTAGTTACTTGATTATTCATCGTTATTTCGTACCAAATTTTAAATTTTAAAGTGCATTTTGATATTGCGTGGGGTTAAATTGTGCATTTAACTCACATTGTTAACAATTTACATATAAAAAATTGAACTGTGGTGACAAAACACACGCTTTGGTAGTTATTTTTGCTTATAAATATTTTTTTTGTGTTATTTTGTACCAAATATTTAAGTTTTAAGTGCAAATGAATGTCATTTGGGGTGAAATTCTCCATTTAAATGACATTTTGAACAATCTCAATATGAAACAATTGATAAAACACATGTTGTGGTGATGAGACACACTTCGGTAGAAATTTGGTACTTATTGTTCAAAATGACGTTCAAATGGACAAATTATGATAAAAAACACAAACAAATTTATAAATTAGCAAAAATTTCTACCACAGCGTGTGTTTTATCACCACAACTCAATTTGTTTTTATTTCAATTTGTCCAAAATGTCGGTCAAATGGACAATTTGACCTTGCGCAACATTAAATTGCACGTCAAAATGTAATATTTTGTTCGAAATAATGGTAAAACCGACAAATTTAGTGTGAACTGGTCTTTTTACCGTTTTTTGGAACCAAATTTTAAATTTTTGGTGCATTTTTATATTGCGTGGGGTTAAATTGTGCATTTACTCCACCAATTGAACAATTTAAATATCAACAAATTGAGTTGAGGCGACAAAACACACGCTTTAGTAGTAATTTTTGCTAATTTATATTTTTTTCTGTGTTTTTGTTCATTATTTGTCCATTTGAACGTCATTTTGAACGATATCTACCAAAATCTTAACAAAATAATGGAAAAATAGAGAATTTCACCCCAAATGAAATAGAAGTGCACCTTAAAATTAAATATTTTAATCGTGATAATGGTACATAAACAAGCTGACACAAAACTTGTCGTTTTAACCGTTATTTTGAACCAAATATTCAATTTTTAAATGCAATTTAATGTCATTCGGGTTGAAATTCTCCATTTCAGCGATATTTAGACTTATTTTAATATGGAACAATTGAGTTGTGGTGATAAAATTACCTTTGGTAGAATTTTGGTATTAATTGTTCAAAATGACGTTGAAAAATGAATGATGTTCAAATTTTTATTCAATAATGAAAAAAAATACATGAAATATATCATGAGCAAAAATTACTACCAAAGCGTGTACTTTATAACCACAACTCCATTTTTGTATATTTCAATTGTTCAAAATTTGGGTAAAATGGACAATAAAACCCCACGCAACATAAAAACAACCGTAAAAAAGACAAGTTTTGTTAAACTTGACTATTTATCATTATTTCGTACCAAATTTTAAAGTGCATTTTTATATTGCTAGTGGTTAAATTGTGCATTTTACCCACATTTTGAACAATTTAAATATAGAAAAATTGAATTGTGTTGACAAAACACACGCTTTGGTAGTAATTTTTGCTTATAAATATTTTTTTTGTGTTATTTTGAACCAAATATGTAATTTTTAAGTGCAATTTAATGTCATTTGGGCTGAAATTCTCCATTTACCCGCCATTTTGAACCATTTTAATATGAAACAATTGAATTGTGGTGATAAATCTCACTAAGGTAGAATTTTGGTATTAATTGTTCAAAATGACGTTCAAATGGACAAATAATGAATATAAACAGAAAAAAAAAATTACTATCAAAGCGTGTGTTTTATCACCACAACTCAATTTTTTTATATTTCAATGGTCCAAAATGTGGGTAAAACGGACCATTTAACCCCGCTTAACAATTAATAGCACGTAAAAATTTAATATTTTGTTCGAACTAACGGTAAAACTGACAAGTTTATTGTAAACTTGTCTATTTGCCGTTATTTTGAACCAAATTTTAAATTTTCACGTGCATTTTTATATTGCGTGGGGTTAAATTGTGCATTTTACCAACATTTTGAACAATTTGAATATCAAAAAATTGATTTGAGGCATTAAAACACACGCTTTGGTAGGAATTTATGCTAATTTATATTTTTGTTTGTGTTCTTGTTCATTATTTGTACATTTGAACTTTATTTTGAACGATATGTACCAAAATCCTAACAAAACAATGGGTAACTGGAGAATTTCACGCCAAATGAAATAGAATTGCACCTAAAAGCTTTATATTTTGATCGTGATAACGGTAAATAGACAAATTGACACAAACGTTGTCGCTTTAACCGTTATTTTGAACCAAATATTTAATTTTGAACGGCAATTTTATGTCATTAAGGGTGAAATTCTCCATTTTACCGACCTTTTGAACAATTAAAATATAAAACAATTGAGTTGTGGTGATAAAATAAACTTTAGTAGAATTTAAGTTTTCATTGTTCAAATTGACAATCAAATATGAATGACGTTCAAAATTGTATTTAATAATGAATACAAAATACAAAAAATTTATTAATTAGCAGAAATTACTACCAAAGCGTGTGTTTTTTCACCGCAACTCTATTTTTGTATATTCCAATTGTTCAAAATTTGGGTAAGATGGACAATATAACCCCACGCAACATAAAAATGCACGTTTAAATTTAATGTTTTGTTCGAAATAACGGTAAAACAGACAAGTTTTGTGTAAACTTGTCTAATAATCGTTACTTCGTACCAGATTGTAAATTTTTAAGTGCATTTTTATATTGCGTGGGGTTTAATTATGCATTTTTTCCACATTTTGAAAAATCCAAATGTAAAAAAATTGAATTTTAGTGACAAAAAACACGCTTTGGTAGTAATTTGTGCTTAATAAAATTTTTTTTTCAAAATGACGTTCAAATGGACAAATAATGAAATCAAACACCAAAAAAATATATATAAGCAAAAATTACTACCAAAGCGTGTGTTTTATCACCAAAATTCTTCACAAAATACTTAATTTTTAAGTGCAGTTTTATGTCATTTGGGGTAAAATTCTCCATTTAACCGACATTTTGAACAATTTCAATATAAAAAAAATTGAGTTGTGGTGATTAAATAAACTTGGGTAGAACTTTGGTATTATTTGTTCAAAATGACGTTCAAATGAACATATAATGAATAAAAACACAAAAAAAAATATAATTAGCCAAAATTACTACCAAAACATGTGTTTTATTACCAGAACTCTATTTTTTTTATATTTGAAATGTCCAAAATATGGGTTAAATGGACCATTCAATTACGAGAAACATAAAAATGCACGTTAAAATTTAATTTTTTGTTCGAAATAACGGTTAAACCGACAAGTTTAGTGTAAACTTGTGTATTTACCGTTATTTCGAACCAAATTTTAAATTTAAATGTCCATTATTATATTGCATGGGGTTAATTTGTGCATTTTACCCACATTTTGAACAATTTTAATATCAAAAAATTTAATTGAGGTTACAAAACACACGCTTTAGTAGTAATTTTTGCAATTAAATATTTTTTTGTGTTTTGTTCATGCTTTGTCCATTTGAACGTCATTTTGAACGGTAAGTTTTTTTTAACGATATGTACCAAAATCTTAACAAAATAATGGGTCAATGGACGATTTCACCCCAAATGACATAAAATTGCACCCAAAAATTAGATATTTTGATCGAAATAACGGTAAATAGACAAGTTGACACAAAACTTGTCGTTTTTTCTGTTATATTGAGCAAATATTTAATTTTTAAGTGCAAGTTGATATCTTTTGGGGTAAAATTCTTCAATTAACCGACATTTTGAACAATTTTAATATAAAACAATAGAGTTGTGGTGATAAAATTAACTTTGGTAGAATTTAAGTATTCATTGTTCAAAATGACAATCAAATATGAATGACGTTCAAAATTTTATTCAATAATGAATACAAAATACAAAAAATTTATAAATTAGCAAAAATTACTACCAAAGCGTGTGTTTTTTTACCTCAACTCTATTTTGGTATATTCCAATTGTTCAAAATTTGGATAAGATGGACAATATAACCCCACGCAACATTAAAATGCACGTTAAAATTTAATACTTTGTTCGAAATAACGGTAAAACAGACAAGTTTTGTAAAAACTTGTCTAATAATCGTTACTTCGTTTCAGATTTTAAATTTTAAAGTGCATTTTTATATTGCAAGGAGTTAAATTGTGCATTTTTTCCACATTTTGAACAATTCAAATGTAAAAAAATTGAATTGTGTTGACAAAACATACGCTTTGGTAGTAGTTTTTGCTTATTTATATTTTTTTTGTGTAATTTTGAACCAAATATTTAATTTTTAAGTGCAATTTAATGTCATTTGGGGTGAAATTCTCCATTTAACCGACATTTTGAACCATTTTAATATGAAACAATTGAGTTGTGGTGACTTCACAAACTTCTGTAGAATTTTGGTATTAATTGTTCAAAATGACGTTCAAATGGACAAATAATGAATAAAAACACCAAAATAATATAAATAAGCAAATATTACTACCAAAGCGTGTGTTTTATCACCACAACTTAATTTTTATATTTTAATTGTCCAGAATGTGGGTAAAATGGACCATTAAACCCTGCGAAACATAAAAATGCAAATGTTATTTCGAACCAAATTTTAAATTTTCGCGTGCATTTTTTTATTGCTTGGGGTTAAACTGTCCATTTTACCCACATTTTGAACAATTTAAATATCAAAAAATTAAGTTGTGGTGACAAAACCCACGCTTTTGTAGTAATTTCTGCAAATTAATATTTTTTATTGTGTTTTTGTTCATTATTTGTCCATTTGAACGTCATTTAGTACGACATGTACCAAAATCTTAACAAAAAAGGGGAAAATAAAGATTAACACCCGAAATGACATAAAATTGCACCTTAAAATTAAATATTCTAGTCGAAGTAACGGTTAATAGAGAAGTTGACAACTTGTCGTTTTAACGGTTATTGTAAACCATATATTTAATTTTTAAGTGAAATTTTATGTCATTTGGGGTGCAATTCTCCATTAAACCAACATTTTGAACAATTTTAATATGAAACAATTGAGTTGTGGTGCTTAATTAACTTTGGTAGAATTTTGGTATGAATTGTTCAAAATGACGTTCAAATATGATTGACTTTCAAATTTTTATTCAATAATGAATAAAAAAAACAGAAAATATATAAATTAGCAGAAATTACTACCAAAACGTGTACTTTATCACCACAACACTATTTTTAATTATTTGAATTGTTCAAAATTTGGGTGAAATTGACCATTTTACCCCACGCAACTTTATAAGGCACCTTAAAATTTAATATTTTGTTCAAAATTACGGTCAAACAGACAAGTTTTGTTAAACTTGACTATTTATCGTTATTTCGTACCAAATTTTTAATTTGAAAGTGCATTTTGATATTGCGTGTGGTAAAATTGTGAATTTTACCTACATTTTGAACAATTTAAATATTAATAAATTGACTTGTATGGTGACAAAACACACGCTGCGGTAGTAATTTTTGCTTATTTATATTTTTTTGTGTTATTTTGAACCAAATATTTAATTTTTAAATGCAACTTTATGTCATTTTGGTTGAAATTCTCCATTTAACTGATATTTTGAACAATTTCAATATGCAACATTTGATTTAACAAATGTTGTGGTGATAAAACACACTTCAGTTAAATTTTGGTATAAATTTTATTAAAATGACGTTCAAATGGACAAATAATGAATAAAAACACAAGAAAATATCAGCAAAATATACTACGAAAGCGTGTGTTTTATCATTAATACTCTTTTTTTTATATTTTATTTGTCCAAAGTGTGAGTAAAATGGACCATTATACCCCGCGCAACATAAAAATGCACGTAAAAATTTAATATTTTTTTCTAAATAACGGTAAAACAGACAAAATTTGTGTCAACTTGTGCATTAACCGTTATTTGAACCAAATTTTAAATTTTTATATCGCGAAGGGTTAAAATTTGCATTTAACCCACATTTTAAACAATTTTAATATAACAAAAATTGAATTGGGGTGACAAAACACACGCTTTGGTAGTAATTTTTGCTTATTTATATTATTTTTTGTTTTATTTTGATCCAAATATTTCATTTTTAAGTGCAATTTAATGTCATTTGGGGTAAATTTCTCCATTTAACCAGCATTCTGAACAATTTCAATATGAAACAATTAAGTTGGGGTGAAAAAACACACTTTGGTAGAATTTTTGTAGAAATTGTTCCAAATGATGTTCAAATCGACCGATAATGAATAAAAACAACAAAGAAAATATAAATTAGCAAAAATTACTACCAAAGCGTGTGTTTTATCACCAGAACTCAATTTTTTAAATTTAAATTGCCCACAATGTGGGTAAAATGGACCATTTTACTCCGCGCAACATAAAAATGCACATAAAAATTTAATATTTTTTTCGAAATAACGGTAAAACAGACAATTTTTGTGAAAACTTGTCTATTTACCGTTATTTCGAACCAAATTTGAAATTGTTACGTGCATTTTTATATTGCGTGGGGTAAACTTGTGCATTTTTCTCACATTTCGAACAATTTTAATACCAAAAAATTGATTTGTGGTGACAAAACACACGCTTTAGTAGTAATATTTGCTAATTAATTTTTTTTTGTGTTTTTGTTCATAATTTGTCCATTTGAACGTCATTTTGAATGACATGGACCAAAGTCTCAACAAAATAATGGTGTAATGGAGAATTTCACCCCAAATGACATTGACATATTTGCACCTTAAAATTAAAAACATACCAAGTTGACACAAAACTTGTCGTTTTTACCGTTATATTAAACCCATAATTTATTTTTTAAGTGTACTTTAATGTCATTTGCGGTGAAATTCTCCATTTAACCGACATTTTGAACAATTTCAATTTGAAACTATTGAGATGTGGTGATTAAATAAACTTCAGTAGAATTTTGGTATTAATTCTTCAAAATGACGTTCAAATGGACAAATAATGAATTAAACCACAAAAAAGTACAAATAAGCAAAAATCGTGCCTTCATCCTATCACTTGAAATTTGTATCCTTTCTCTGACAAATCTGTGTATCTCTTCGATATCTTCCTTCAATTTATTGACTTAGGCTTGTCCACACAAAGCTGTCGTAGGAATCGCCCCAAACTTCAGGTCTCCAGGTTATCTTAAATTATGTCCAAAAACGATGGAAGCTGGTGTTGTTCCCGTTGTATCATGTGTTGCTGACCGATATGCCACTAGGAACAGTGGCATATTTTCATCCCAATTACGCTGGTTTCCATCAACGGTTTTTTTTAAAAATTCTTCTAACGTAGCATTAAACCGTTCAACCATGCCGTCTGACTGAGGATGGAAAAGTGTTGGTCTTGTTTTATTGATCCCCAATAATTGACACATTTTCTGGAACACCACTGACTCAAAATTGCGGCCTTGATCCGAATGCAGTTCCATGAGTACCCCGTATCGACCAATCCAATTATTTACCACGGCGTTAGCGATTGTTGTTGTTTCTTGGTTCGGTATTGGATAGACTTCAGGCCACTTACTGAAATAATCCATCACCACTAAAACATACTTGTTTCCGCTTTCGCTGGTAGGAAATGGACCTGCAATATCCATAGTGATCCGCTCAAATGGTGCTCCGCTATTATACTGCTGCATTTTCCCATGGCTTCGTTTTGCAGGACCCTTAACTGCCATGCATTGATCACATTTTTGACACCATTCTGCGACCGATTGTCTGCATCCTGCCCAGTAAAATCTTTCGTGGACTTTTGCCAGAGTCTTATTGATTCCTAGATGGCCACCACTGGTTCCCTCGTGATATTCCCTCAAAATTTCTGGAATTCGGATTCTCGGTACCACCACCAATGATTGTCTATTTCTCCCATCGGAACTTTCCCAGATTCGTTTTAAACAACCGTCTTCGATTACCAGACTATCTCATTGAGCCCAGTATGCCTTAACAATAGGGCTCTTTTCAGCTATCTCCTTCCATAATGGTCTGTGCTGATCTTCCACGAATTTTAATATGATCGATAGATCAGGATCTTTCGATTGCTCCTTTCTGATTTCTTCGTTGGTCCACTCATCGGATGGAAACACTTGTATAAGTCTTACGTCAATGACATGTTCCTTACTCTCCACTCGACCACAATGTATGCAATCGACGGGACACGGTCGTCTTGACAGAGCATCTGCATTACCGTAAGCACTTCCTTTCCGATGTTGGATGGTATAATCGAAGCAACCCAATCTTTCGATCCACCGGGCTATCTGTCCTTCCAGATTCTTAAACTGAAACAGCCATGTAAGAGCACCATGATCTGTCTTTATGAGAAATGACTGGCCATAAAGATACTTCCGAAAATGCGCTTAACATTGTACTATGGCCAACAGCTCTCTCCTTGTTACACAATAATTTCGCTCCGGCTTTGATAAAACTTTCGAAAAATATGCTATAACCCGATCTTGCCCATATATTTCAAGAGACAAAACCCCTCCAATACCATTATTACTTGCATCAGTATCCAAGATGAATCTTCGATTTGGTACTGGGTATGCAAGTATTGGCGCTGTGCAGAACCGCTTCTTCAACTCGCTGAACGCTTCTTCATGCTGTTTATTCCATTGGAATGGCTTGTTCTTTTGTGTTAATTCATGTAAGCTTTTTGCAACGTCAGCAAATCCCGGTACGAATTGTTGGTAGTACGTGCAAAGCCCTACAAAACTTCTCAGATCGTGTAAGTTCTGTGGGTTGTGCCAATCCTTGACAGCTGAGATTTTATCCTCATCTGTATGTATACCACTCCTTGTTATCTTGTGTCCCAAATATTTAACTTCATTGCGGAACAAGGCACACTTCTTTAGACTCAATTTTAACCCTGCTGAATGAATCCGCTCGAACACTTCGCCCAGGTTTTGCAGATGTTCCTTGAAGTTTTTACCCATAACTATGATGTCATCTAGGTATACCAAGCACGTTTTCCAGTTATATTTTTCCTTTGGGAAAAACTTTATTTTTTATTTTTGCTGTGGAAATTCCACAGCTTATTTATTTTATTGGGATTACAATGTTTTAACTTATAGATACAAAATACAATTCAACTTAATTACTAATGTTAGTCATATATATAATATTAAAAGTGCTTAGTTGTTAAAATGCTTAGTTCAATGTGTTCTTATATATAATGTAGAAATGCATAGTTTCAAGAGTTCTTATTTCCATGCATCCGTTCTAGTTTATTCGAAATAAGCAAATGAATGTGAGAACATCACTTCCGTTGTTCTATTTGTTGTATTGTCTGGAAGTATTAAATGTCAGGGTTAAAATACCGACGATGATGATGTAGGATTTCTGTTATCTATTAATGTGTGGTTCGAGATACATAACTCCTCCCCTCTAAGATGAGCGGCAGGCTGCTTGAGTAGTCCTGAAGCGGTACATCGTTTATTTGGCCAGATGAAGTTGTAAATGAATAATATGATGCCGATTATAATGAAAACCAGTGATATATGGCCTGTGGAGCTGTTTAGTGTTGCTGCTTTATGGTTTAACTTGACTTGATTATAGTTGTGAATACTTTTGTTATGAAGTATGTCAAGTGTTATTTCTGGTTTAATTTCTACGATGTTTATCTCGTTGTAGGGTATTAGAATTTCGATGTTGTCGGAGAATTCTATTTCTTCTGTTGTGAATTTCTGACCCTGGATGTTTATGGTACAGTTTTTGAATTCGATTAGTGTTTGTTCCACGATTTTATGTGTTTCTTGGTTACAGGTAGATGTGTATACTATTGGCTTATTTGCGGGTTGTACGTATAGTATTCCTTGAGATAGATAATCGATATCTTTATAGATGGTAATGTTTTGTGTTCTGCATTCGGCTTGTTGTTGGTTTACTATCGCTGGTATGCATGTACCTTGTGTTGGTCGTAATTCCTCTTCTTTACAGTATATTGTCTCGTATATTTTTTTACATTGATTCGTCACAAATTGATACAATTGGGTATTTAGGATAATTTGGTTATGAGGAATAGGGTTTATAATTTTGTTATGGAAAGGGATGAATTTAAGTTGATAATGTTCGTATTTTATTTTTGAAAACATCGGAACTTTAACAATGTATATTAATTGTGTATGATTAAAAAATGGCCCTGTGGTTGGGGGCAAACATGTTTCGTAAATATTTCGAACGAAACATGAGATCCATAGAATACCACCACAGTATCCAGAGCTTGTCGTAGGAGGCGACTAAATCTGGTTGGATCGCTGGGCTGACGACCCGCATCCGTAAAAACCAATTACAGTTAAAAATGTCAACAAAACTAAAAAAATCGGATACCGCCTAAATAACAATGACCCCCCGCTTAAGTACCCGGATACGAGAATGAGGATCAGCACGTGGAACGTGCAGTCACTAAGAAAACCCGGCGCGTTGGACGGCCTCATCACATGCATGAAAGAGTATCGGCTGGAACTCGTAGCGCTCCAAGAAACTCGATGGCCTAAAAGTGGAGTCCATGTGTCCCAAGGCTATACGTTGCTACACAGTGGAGATGACCTCGGAAATCTTGGAGTTGGCTTTCTCATTGGGCCGCAGGTAAAAAAGGCTGTCTTGGACTTCCAGGCAGTCGATAATCGAATGTGTAAGCTTCGCTTGCACATGAAATTAGCCAACCTGTCAATTGTTTGTGTACATGCGCCCACTGAGGTAAGCCAACCCCAAGATAAAGACTCATTTTACAATAATTTGGATAATCTGATGGGCTCTATACCTGAGCACGATATCAGATTGGTGATTGGTGACTTTAATGCTAGAGCTGGCAGAAATCAGACCGACTTATGTAATAACATAGGTCCGTACTCCCGACACGAAACTGCGACCGAAAATGGGGAAAGAATGATGTACTTTGCGATCGCTCATGATCTCAAAGTGGCAAGTACATTCTTTCCCCATAAAAACATCCATTTGGAAACATGGACACATCCACGTAAAACATCCCGAAGCCAAATTGACCACGTGTTGATTTCAAAAGACCGGGCTCGGGTTGTCCAAGACGTGAGATCGTATCGGTCGTCAACAAAATTCGTAGGCAGTGACCATTTTATGGTTGCTGCAAAGCTGCGATGGAAATTTTCGTACAAGTCAAGGAGGACAGGAGAATATAAAACGCGATTCTCCTGTGAAGGTCTGATAAATGAAGAAACGCAACGAAAATACCAAGATCTTGTCAGCAATAGCATCTTACGATCCAATTACCAATCTGATGATGTGAACAGTGTCTGGGAAGTATTGAAAACCTCGGTTGTCGATGCCGCCCAGCACACTCTCGGTATAGTGAAAACTAAGCCCAAAAATGATTGGTTTGATGAGGAGTGTCGTCTTGCTGTTGAGCAACGCAATATAGCCCACAATGAAGCGCAGACTCGGTTTACAATTGCAAGGAAAAACAAGGCAGTTCTTGCTAGGAGGACAGCTAAACGCATTTGTAGACAGAAGAAGCGCGAATGGTGGAAGGCCAAGGTCTTAAGAGTACAACAACTCAGCAATGAGCACAATTCGCGTGGTTTCTTTAAAGGAATCACCGATTTGCACCATACCT
Organism: Tipula lateralis; assembly: GCA_963932295.1. Classification (NCBI taxonomy): domain Eukaryota; kingdom Metazoa; phylum Arthropoda; class Insecta; order Diptera; family Tipulidae; genus Tipula; species Tipula lateralis. The sequence goes on from CAWVQQ010000609.1 coordinate 211,288, forward strand.
TAAGATCTCGGTCAACTGCCATTCGGGACCAGGATGGAAACCTCTGTGTTAACGTCGATGCGGTACTCGATACATGGCGTGAACATTTTTCTGATCTACTTAATGTTCCACATGTATCACAAGCTGTATTTGAATACCCTCAAATACAGACCGCGGAGATGTTCATTGAGGATCCATCCTATGAGGAATTCACAATGGCCATGCAGAGATTAAAGAAAAATCGTTCACCAGGGGTTGATTGCATTAATTCAGAGCTCTTGATATTCGGAGGGCCAACTTTGTGGAACTGTCTTTTCGACCTTATTCGATTGGTATGGCGAAATGAAGTTATGCCTGACGAATGGAAAGTGGCCGCGTTATGCCCAATTTTCAAAAAGGGTGATCGCATGAAATGCGAGAATTATCGCGGTATAGCTCTCCTTTGCACAGCATATAAGTTACTGTCTTACATCATCTTGGGAAGAATTACTCCTCTAGCGGAGGAAATTGTCGGTGACTACCAAGGAGGATTTCGTCCAAATCGGTCAGTCACTGATCAAGTTTTTTCGCTACGGATGATTCTTTCCAAGTACTACGAAACATCTCGCGATGTACACCAGGTGTTCCTAGATTTCAAGCAAGCCTATGACTCGATCAATCGAGAGAGGCTATGGTATGCGCTTGAATATTTAGGAATACCACAAAAATATGTACATCTGTGTAAAATGACAGTAACGCAGTCACAATGCTGTGTCAAAGTTGAGAACAGGCTATCGAGAATTTTTGCAATCAATTCCGGTGTTCGACAAGGAGATGCGCTGTCCCCGATACTTTTTAATCTCATGTTGGAATACATCCTTCGTAAAAGTGCAACACCTCAGGACAATATCTTATTCCGACAATCCAATCAACTTCTTGCGTATGCAGATGATATCTGTGTGATTGGATTAAATGGCAACGGAGTGAAAGAGATACTTGATCCACTGGAACAGTTTTCAGCTTCCGTTGGTCTCAAAATCAATGAGTCCAAAACCAAATATCTGATCTCTGGTTTTCGAGACCAAGACGCAAGTGATTTCAGTAGTGGAAACCACACGTTTGAAGGAGTGATGAGATTCAAGTATCTTGGATCTCTCATTACTCACGATAATAGTGTGGGAGAGGATATCAAAGTTCGGCTTGCCGCTGGCAATCGGGCTTTGTATCCTCTACGTCCACTGCTGAAATCAAAATATCTTGCAAATACGGATAAGCTGAAGCTGTACAGAGTGTTGATCAGACCCGTTGTCATGTATGGATGTGAGAGTTGGACCTTGACGGATGAATACGAAAGATGGCTTCTAACATTCGAGAGAAGAATCATGCGTGTGATATATGGCCCAAAACGCGACGTTGATGGCACATACCGAGTTCTTTTCAATCACGAGATCAGGAATTTAATGCAAATTCCTGATATCGTGCATGAAATCAAAGGACAGCGAATACGCTGGCTCGGTCACGTTCTGCGTGCTGATCCGAAACGAATGATACAGCGATCTTTGAAGGGAGAACCGCCTTTCGGTAGGCGAAGAGGTCGCTGTCGGCGACGATGGCTCCACGGCGTAGAGAGCGATCTGGCATCTTCTGGTTGCTTGCAACAGTATGAAGAGCTGGCTCGTGATCGAAACTGTTGGAGCCAGATTGTTGACACGGTACGGGCCAATAATGGCCTGTAAAAACCGAAAAAAAACCGAAAAAAAAAAAAAAAAAAAAAAAAAAAAAAATGATTAAAAAATCCTTTTAATTCTAATAACTCATAGAGAAGGTTGTGGTTCTGTACTTTAATATTGTCTTGTTCAAATAGCTTGATTATGTATTCTGTTTCGTTGTTTGTCAGTAGATGTCGGGATACTAGTCGTTGTTTTGAAAATGCTACAATGTCTAGAAGGTTTTCTAGGTGTTCTTGTAGGATTTCTAACACATGGTTGATTCTGTAAAAGTGTTGGTCGTATAGAATTAATAGAGATATGTGATTAATTTTATCTGTGGTGCTGTTGTGTTCGTGTTGTAATTGATTAAGATTGATAGTTATCGTGTTTTGAATTTCGTTTAATCAAAGTCTAATTCTTTTAAAACATAGTGACCTTTTAAAAGATTAAATGGTGTAAGTTTAGTCGTTGAATGAATTGAATTGTTGTAGGAGAGTATTGCAAGATTCATTACTTCTCGTAAATTTTTATCTTTATCTTTTAGGCGTATAATACTACAAATTTCTTTTAGTGTGGAGTGTAGTCTTTCGACTGGAGAATTACCTGTAGAATTATATGGTGTAGTGACGTGCAATTGAATTTGATATTTTTCCATTAATGTTTTAACCTCTCCTCCGTTACCTATTTCATGATCAGCTACGATTTTTCTTGGTATGCCATGTTGACTGAAATATTGTATTAGTGCTTCGGAAATTCTTTTTGTGGTTTTTTCCTCTAACAGATAGGCAGCTCCGAATTTACTAAACTTGTCTATGATCGTTAGAAATTTTATTGCCTCTAATTGGAATATATCAGTGTGTATAATTTCCATAGGTTTCCTTGGAGTTTCAGTTAGGGATAGTTGTAGTTGTGGAGGTTGTCGATCATACTTGACTTGTTGGCAAACGTCACATTGATTGATGTAATTTCGTATCATTTCTTTCATGTTGGGGAAATAGTACTGCCTTTTGATGTGTTCGTAATTTTCTATGATGCCACGATGTTCATTTTGTTCATGAGTGACTTTAATGAGTTCATTTTGCTTTTCCTCATCTTCAATATCAATTAGAAGTGACATGGATCGTACAGCATTAACCTTAGGGTGGTTTACTCTTGGTTTAGAAGAAATCATAGTTCTATATGCCTCTAAGACATATTGAAAACACTCTTCTGATGTGAATATACATGTTAAATTTCTAGTTCGACCAAATAATTTTCGTAATTCTTCTGTAATAATTGTTTTTATGCCGCGTTTACGTGGTATATGAACTGTTACTCTTTTTCGAGTTTTAAAGAGCATTTCAGTTTTGATCAAAGGTTCTTTAAGAGTATTGGATAAGTGGATGACTAATTGTCTTTCGAACATGTTAGTGGAGTTTTTTGTAGTCGGGATCAAGTCATGTGGTGTTGATAAGATACTCGCTGTATCTTCTATTGAGGATGAACTTTCGCTATGATGAACTTCAATATGGTTAGAATCTATCTGAATTCGAGATAACGCATCTGCATTGGCATTCTGAATACCTTTTTTGTAGATTATATTATAATCGAACTCTTCTAGTTTCAACCTCCATCTCACGAGTTTAGAGTTGGGTTCTTTCAATGAAAATAACCACGTGAGAGGTTTGTGATCCGTAATGATGGTGAATTTTCGACCGAATAGATATGGTCTAAAGTATTTTGTTGCCCAAACTATTGCTAGCAATTCTTTCTCGATGGTTGAGTAATTTTGCTCGGTTTTTGTGAGCGTGCGAGATGCGTAGCATATTGGCAAATCTTGCCCTATTGTTCCTTGGGACAAAATAGCACCTATAGCAACATTGCTTGCATCAGTTGTCACTAAAAAAGGTTGTTCGAAATCTGGGTATTGTAGTATTGGATTTTCACATAACAGTTTTTTGCAATTTTCGAAACACTTCACATAATTTTCGTTAAGATCAATAACGGAATCTTTTCTTAAACACTCCGTCATTGGTTTAGTAAGGAAGGCGAAATTTTTTATGAACTTTCTGTAATAACCGAGTAATCCGAGAAAGCTTTTGATTTGTTTCTCGTTTTTCGGGATCGGAAAGTTTTGTATGGCCCTTATTTTATCGGGATTAGGTTTAACTCCCTCTGAGGTGACAATGTGACCTAGGAACGCAATTTCCTTATGAAGAAACTCGCTTTTGTCGAGTTGTACTTTTAAATTGGCGTTTCTAAGTTTAGTAAAGACTTTATTTAAGCTAATTATGTGCTCCTGGAGTGACGTAGAGAATATTATTATGTCATCCATGTAGCAAAGACATATTTTACCTTGAAGCTCTCCCAAGACATGATCCATAACACGTTGAAACGTGCTGGGAGCATTCTTTAGTCCGAATGGCATTCGAACATATTCATAGTGTCCGAATTCAACGCTAAATGCTGTTTTAGGTATATCTCTTGGATTTACTTCAATCTGGTGAAATCCAGATGCAAGGTCCAAGGTTGTAAAATATATACATTTTCCTAACTTGTCTAGTATGTCCGTGATGTTGGGTAACGGATACTTATCGGGAATGGTTTTTTCATTTAGCTTTCTGTAGTCTATGACCATTCGCCATTTTGTGAGTCCGGAAGCATCTTTCTTTTTAGGTACTATCCAGATGGGCGAGGACCAAGGGGAATAACTAGGTCGTATAATGCCTTGATTTAGCATTTTACTAATTTGCTCTTCCACTTCTTTCTTATGGATATACGGATATCTATAACTTTTTGTAAATATAGGTTTACTATCTTCCAACTCAATTTCATGTTTAATTGCATTGGTGAAAGATAATTGACTATTTTCTCTCTGGAAGATTTCTTCGAATTGAGAGCAAAGTTTTTCGATACACGCTTTTTCTTCGTGATTAAGATGAGATGTTCTAATTAATTGTTTTATGTCAGAATTGTTATAATTTTGTAGGGGTTCGATGTTGTTAGTTTCTGTATGGTATTTACCAATTTCTTCACATTCTAACGGGTGTTCAATAACGAATTTTTTATTTTGTGGGCTATAGTTAACAACTTCCACATTAGCATAGTTATTTTTGCTCAATTATATACCCTCTGGTATAATTAAATTTTCATTGACGATGTGAGGCTTGATATACACCTCGCCATTCTCTATAGTAACGGGAACGCTTGCGATTAATTTACTTCGTGGAGCGATATTGTAAATAGCAGACATGAAGTTTAGTTTAAATTTTAAAGGAATTTGCACAAGTGGAGTTATTAAGAGAGATTGACCTAAGTCTAGAGTTATTTTTAATTTCTGCATTGTTTCCATGCCAATTAGGCCATTAAAGTAGTTGTGAAATTTAAAAAGAATAAAGTCAAGTTCTTCTTTAGTTTTAAATTCTTTTATGCCTTTTAATTTAACCATTTTGCTTACGGTAGTGTTGTTGAATAAGGTAGATATGGTAATTGGTTCTATATTTTGAATAAATTTTTCTTGAACTAAAATGGGGAGATTTTGTAGAGCCAGTATCTATGAGAAATTTATATGGTTGTCCGTTTAGGATAAGGTCTATATAGGGTAGCTGATAACCTTTTTGATGGTGGTTATTCACGCTTAAGTATCCGTATGTTGATTCTCCGAGGCTGGTAGGCAAAAATCCTCATCTTGAATTTCAATGGTTGGTATTTCGTCTTGTTGGTTTGTTTGTGAGCTGTCTTGGTAGTATTCGTTCATGCCTGATTCATGATCTTCATATGTGTCATCCCATTCTTGTTGTGGATGATGTTCATTTTGGAAGTAACTATCACTTTCGTAGTTATATGGATTGGATGCGATATTGTAAAGTTCTTTTACCTGAACTCGTGATGGGCCATTGGTATTAAAACGATATGGCTGATTCGTTGGATTGTATTGTCGTTGGAAATGGGGTTTGTAGTATGTCTGTTGTTTGTACTTGTCCATGTTCGATGTAGTATCCATCGGTTCGGGTTTATGGTTATGTAAGGGTTTAGGTGGTAATCCTCTAGGATTTCCAAATTGCTGGTTATTTTGTGGGGTAAGGGGACGATGGTTGAAATATTGTGGTTTATTATATTGTGGTTGGTTGAAATATTGGGGTCTATTCTGGGTAAATTGATTTCTATTGTATTGTGGATACAGATTTCTAGGAGGTACTAAAGGTCGTGAAGGTATTGGAGGTGAATAGCTTTTATTTTTCATATAGACTATATTCTGTTCTTTCAAACAGTACAGTCGAGCTGTAGGAAGATCTGGTGGTTGCATGGCTCTAACCATAAGTCCAAGCGAGTCTTTTAAATTAGCTGTGAATACGGAGAGACACATGGAGTCATACCATTTAGCTTTCTGTACAGCTTCGGTTGGAGTATTGAGATTAGCCCATGTTTTGAGTGTGTTGCAAATCTCTAAAATTCGCGTAAAATAGACTTCTACGCTATCGTTTCTTTGCGTTATTGCGTGCAAATCTCGAATAAGGCTATTTTCATCTCGCTTATCAGCAAAATGAGTAATAAGGCTTCCTTTAATGCTTTCCCACTCGTTTGTGGTATTGTACATTTCTAAAGCTTTATTAGCTTCCCCTATAATTTTATTTCGGATAGCTCGAAGTAGAATAACTTGGTATGATGGGTCAGTAAACGTTGGTTTAAGTATTTTTAATATGTCCTCTACTTGTGTTATAAATTTACTACTTGTGTTATAAATTTACTTAATTCTGTTCTACTACCACTATATGGAGGAATGTCTTTTATAGCGTCTGGGATTTGTAGTAGTCTTAGGGTACGTTCCATTTTTTTCAATTGTTCTTCTTCCATTTTTATAACTTTTGATTCTTCACTTTCACTATCACTATTAGAATTAGAAAGATCGCGGATCGCGTTGTATTTTACCGCGTATTTATCGTTTATTTGATCAATTTTGAGTAATTTTATTTAAATTGTTTGGGTTACTATATATTTTCTATTTTATTTTTCAACTTATGAAAGGAAATTTTGGATATTAACGGGGGAATTATAATTGTATCAAATGTACTCACCAATTTAATGTTATCAATAAAAAGAGATGATATGCCCTCATTCTATTTAATGGTACTGCCGCAATATCGATGTTTTCCGCTTATAAGTTGAATGTATATTATTTATTAACTCTTGTATATATTTTTTTTTCACTGTTCGAGTACTGACGCTCGGTCGTCTATTATATTAAATTATTAGTTCGTTTAGCTTACCACTGGTGGGGGCAAAACGATATTTCGGGAAAAAAAAATTTTATTATGTGTTTTCTATTAATTCACTTTAATTAGGATTTTATTTATTTATTAATTTCTTTTCACTATTTGTTATTGTTCTTAACTATGTTTGGTATGCCGCCAAACAGTATATATTTTTATACACTCGCGAATAGCAGTTCGGTTACAAGCACTTAAGTTAATAATCCGTTAACTTTCACTTATTGTGACACTTAAAACACTTTAACTATTCACTTTGCAGTTTTTATTTGTAGGAACAGATATTTAAAAATATCCGCTACCAACTGCGCCAGTTATATTTTTCCTTTGGGAAAAACTTTATTTTTTATTTTTGCTGTGGAAATTCCACAGCTTATTTATTTTATTGGGATTACAATGTTTTAACTTATAGATACAAAATACAATTCAACTTAATTACTAATGTTAGTCATATATATAATATTAAAAGTGCTTAGTTGTTAAAATGCTTAGTTCAATGTGTTCTTATATATAATGTAGAAATGCATAGTTTCAAGAGTTCTTATTTCCATGCATCCGTTCTAGTTTATTCGAAATAAGCAAATGAATGTGAGAACATCACTTCCGTTGTTCTATTTGTTGTATTGTCTGGAAGTATTAAATGTCAGGGTTAAAATACCGACGATGATGATGTTGGATTTCTGTTATCTATTAATGTGTGGTTCGAGATACATAACTTTCCACTGAAACCCTTTCAGCACTCGGTCCATTAGCCTTTCAAACGTCGCAGGAGCGTTACATAATCCAAACGGCATAACGTTAAATTGCCACAATCCATAACTCACACTGAACGCCGTTTTCTCTTTATCTTCTTCTGCGACTACCACCTGCCAATATCCACTTTGTAGATCCAAAGTGGAAAATAATCGTGCACCCGCCAACGTATCCAATGTATCATCAATTCTCGGTAACGGATAACTGTCCTTCTAAGTGATCGAATTGAGTTTTCTATAATCGACGCAAAATCTCATGCTGCCATCTTTCTTCTGCACCAATACCACAGGTGAACTCCATGGACTAGTCGATTGCTCAATCAACCCTGCGGGTTGCATATCCGTTACCATGCGATCCACTTCCGATTGTTTTGCCAATGGTAATCTTCTTGGAGCTTGTTGAATTGGCATTGCTGTCTCGGTGTCGATCCGGTGTTTAACTAAGATCGTTCTACCATTTTCCTCGGGAGCAACACAGAAAATGGACGTGTATTTTTCCAACAACACTTTTGCAGCTAGTTTTTATTCTGGACTTAGTTGTTCTGTCCACTTCTGTGTCTATTCTTCCACAATTTTCTGCTGCCGTTGAACTTTAGCCTTAACACTCGGATTCATTTCTTCACATTTGACTATCATGGATATTTCTTCGCATTTACCAATAAAAGTCCCCTTTTTGATGGTTTTAGTCTGGTCCGATTAGTTGAGAACCCTCAATGGTATTCTATTGTCACGATCTGGTTTTATCAATGCTTTACCAAGCATTATTTCTCATACTTGTTGTTCTTTGTCACTGGCTTCTACAACCCACAACTTTCGTGTCCCAGGACCTTCATCCAATTTACCCCAAATAACTGTTTCTGAGCGTGGTGGCAGCTTTGTTCGATGGTCCAACATAACTCGCCTGACGATTGGCTCTTTGCTATCAAATTGTAACGGCAGCTCAACATTACCAAAACTTAGTGTTTTTTTTTCCCACATCCAACACAAATTTGTTCTTCTTCATGAAGTCCATACCCAAAATAACTTAATCTACAATATCGGCCACCAAAACTTCGTGACAGAAGTTTCTGTTTCCCATTCGTATGGTCACTTCCTTATTTCCTTTGATCTCTGCACATACAAAAATTGAGTTGTGGTGATAAAACACACGCTTTGGTAGTAATTTTTGCTAATTTATATTTTTATTGAACTTTTTTCATTACTTGTCCATACATTCATTTTGAACGTCATTTTAAACAAAAAATACCAAAATTTTACCAAAGTAAATTTTATCACCACAACTCAATTGTGTAATGTTTTGAACAAAATCAATATTGATATTGTTCAAAACATTACACGTGACATTAAATTGCTCTTAAAAATAAAATATTTGGTTCAAAAGAACGGTAAAAACGACATGTTTTGTGTGAACTTGTCTATTTACCGTTATTTTGATTAAAATATTTAATTTTGAGTTGCAATTTTATGTATTCGGAGTGAAATTCTCCATTCACCCAATTTTATTAAGATTCTGGTACATGTCGTTCAAAATGACGTTAAAATGGACAAGTAACGAACAAAAACACAAAAAAAAATAATAAGCAACAATTACTACCAAAGCGTGTGTTTTGTCATCTCAACCCAATTTTTTGATATTAAAATAGTTCAAAATATGGGTAAAATGCACAATTTGACCCCGAAGAATATAAAAATGCACGTAAAAATTAAAAATTTGGTTCGAAATAACGGGAAATAGACAAGTTAACACAAAACTTGTCTGTTTTACCGTTATTTCAAGCAAAGTATTAAATTTTTTCGTGCATTTTTATGTTGTGCGGGGTTTAATGGTCCATTTTACTCAAATTTTGGAAAATTGAAATATAAAAAAATTGAGTTGTGGTGATAAAACACACGCTTTGGTATTAATTTTTGCTAATTTATATTTTTTATGTGTTTTAATTCATTATTTGTCCATTCGAACGTCATTTTTAACAAAAAATACCAAAATTCTACCAAAGTGTGTTTTATCACAACTCAATTTGTGTCATATTCAAATTGTTTAAAATGTTGGTCAAATGGAGAATTTTAGCCCAAATGACATTTAGTAGCACTTAATTATTTAATATTTGGTTCAAAATAACACCCAAAAAATATTAAAAAGCAAAAATTAATAAGCAAAAATATCGTTCAGAATGACGTTCAAATGGACAAATAATGAACAAAACACAAAAAAAACATAAATTAGCAAAAAATACTACTTAAGCGTGTGTTTTGTCACCACAACTCAATTTGTTGATATTTCAATTGTTCAAAATGTGGGTAAAATGCACAATTTTACACCACGCAATATAAAAGGACGTAAAAAATTTAAATTTGGTTCCAAGTAACGGTAAATTGACAAATTTACACAAAACTTGTCTGTTTAACCGTTATTTTGAACAAAATTTTAATTTTTACGTGAATTTTTATGTTGTGTGGGGTTAAAAAGTCCATTTTACCCACATTTTGGACAAATGAAATATAAAAAAATGGAGTTGTGGTGATAAAACATACGCTTTGGTAGTAATTTTTCCTACTTTCTTTTTTTTTGTGTTTTAATTCATTATTTGTCCATTTGAACGTCATTTTGAACAATTAATACCAAAATTCTACCAAAGTTAATTTTTTTACCACAACTCAATTGTTTTTTCATTATAATGGTTCAAAATGTCGGTTAAATGGAGAATTTCAGCCCAAATGACATTAAATTGCACTTAAAAACTAAATATTCGATTCAAAATAACACAAAAAAAATATTAATAAGCAAAAATTACTTACAAAGCGTGTGTTTTTTCACCACAATTCAATTTCTTTATATTAAAATTGTTCAAAATTTGAGGAAAGTGAACAATTCAACCCCACCCAATATAAAAAAAGCACGAGAAATTTTAAATTTGGTTCGAAATAACGGTAAATAGAGTAGTTTTCACAGAACTTGTCTCTTTTACCGTTATATCGAAAAAAAAATAAATTTTACGTGCATTTTTATGTTGCGCGGGGTTAAATGGTCCATTTTACCCACATTTTGAACAATTGAAATATATAAAATTTGAGTTGTGATGATAAAACAAACCCTTTGGTAGTAATTATTGCTAATTTATATTTTTTTGTGTTTTAATTCCTTATTTTACACGCATCATAAAAATGCATGTAAAATTTAAAATTTGGTTCGAAATAACGGTAAATAGACAAGTTTACACACAAGTTGTTTGTTTTACCGTTAGTTCGAACAAAATATTTAATTTCTACGTGCATTTGGATGTTGTGCGGGGTTAAATGGTCCATTATATCGACATCTTAGACAATTGAAATATAAAAAAATTGAGCTGTGGTGATAAAACACACGCTTTGGTAGTAATTTTTGCTGATTTATATTTTTTGTGTTTTATTCATTATTTGTCCATTTGAACGTCATTGTGAACAATAAATACCAAAATTCTACCAATGTGTGGTTTATCACAACCACTTAATTGTCTCGTATTGAAATTGTTCAAAATGTCGGTTAAAGGAAGAATTTGAGCCCAAATGAATGATAAATTGCACTTTAAAATTAAATATTTGGTTCAAATATCACAAAAAAAAATATAAATAAGCAAAAATTACAACCAAACCGTGTGTTTTGTCACCACAATTCAATTATTTTAAAATTGAATCGTTCAAAATGTGGCTATAATGCACAATTTAACCCCATGCAATATAAAAAAAGCACGTAAAAATTTAAAATTTGGTTCGAAGTAACGATAAATAGACAATTTTACACAAAACTTGTCTGTTTTACCGTTATTTCGAACAAAATATTAAATTTTTACGTGGGTCCATGGGGTTTAATAATCCATTTTACCCACATTTTGGACAATTGAAATATACAAACTAGATTTGTGATGATAAAACACACGCTTTGGTAATAAGTTTTGCTAATTTATATTTTGTTTGCATTTTGATTCATTATTTGACCATTTGAACGTCATATTGAACAAGTTATACCAAAATTCTACAAAATTAATTTTATTACCATAACTCAATTGTGTCATATTTAATTTTTTCAAAATGTTGGTTAAATGGAGAATTTCAGCCCAAATAACATTATTTTAAAGTTAAATATTTGGCTCAAAATAAAACAAAAAAAATATTAATGAGCAAAAATTACTACCAAAGCGAGTGATGTGTCACCACGATCCAATTTTTTTATTTTTAAATTGTTCAAAATTTGGGTGAAATAAACAATTTTATCCCACGCTTTATTCAAATGCACGAAAAAAGTTAAAATTTGATTCGAAATAATTGTGAATAGACAAGTTTAAACAAAATTTTTCTGTTTTACCGTTATCGTGAACAAAATATTTAATTTTAACGTGCATTTTTATGTTGCGTGGGGTTATATTGTCAATTTTTCCCAAAATTTGAACCATTGGAATATACAAAAATTGTAGTGATAAAACACACGCTTTGATAAAATTTTTTGCTTATTTATATTTTGTTTGTGTTTTTATTCATTATGTCTCTAACGTCATAGTGAACAAGGTTTATCAAAATTCTACCAAAGTTAATTTTATTACCACAACTCAATTGTTTTATATTAAAATTGTTCAAAATGTTGGTTTAATGGAGAATTTCAGCCCAAATGACATTAAATTGCACTTAAAAATTAAATATTTGGCTCCAACCAAAAAAAAAAAAAATATTAATGAGCAAAATTACTATCTAAGCGTGTGTTTTGTCACCACAATTCAATATTTTGATATTAAAATTGTTCAAATGTGTGTAAAATTGCACAATTTCACCACACGCAATATAAAAATGCACGTTCAAATTTTTAATTAAATTTCAATTTTTATTAAAAATTTACAATATTATTCAATTTGGACCATTGAAATATAAAAAAAATGAGTGGTGGTGATAAAACACACGCTTTGGTAGTATTTTTTGCTTGTTTATATTTTTTTTGGGTTTTTATTCATTATTTGTCCATTTGACTGTCATTTTGAACTATTAATAACAAAATTCTACCAAAGTGTGATTTATCACCACATATCCAATGTTTCAAATTAAAATTGTTCAAAATGTCGGTGACATGAAGAATTTCAACCCAAATAACATTAAATTGCACTTACAAATGAAATATTGTGTGACAAGTTTACAAGCGTTGATGGGACAAGCAGAAATGTTTTGTGTTAACTTGTCTTTTTACTGTTATTTCGAACAGAATATTAAATTTTAACTTGCATTTTATATTGCGTGGGGTGAAATGGTCAATTAAACCCAAATTTTGGACAATTGAAATATAAAAAAATTGAGTTGTGGTGATAAAACACACGCTTTGTCAGTATCTTTTGCTAATTTATATTTTTTTTTGTGTTTTATTCATTATTTGAACATTTGAACGTCATTTTGAACAATTAATACCAAAATTTTACCAAAGTGTGTTTTATCACCACAGCTCAATTGTTTCATATTAAAATTGTTCAAAATTTTGTTTAAAGGAGAATTTCACCCCAAATGACATTAAGTTGCACGTTAAAATTAAATATTTGGTTCCAAATAACACAAAAAATATATAAATAAGCATTGATTACTACAAAAGCGTGTGTTTTGTCACAAAAATTTAATTTTTTATATTTAAATTGTTCAAATGTGGGTAAAATGCACAATTCAAACCATTGCAATATTAAAATGCACGAAAAAATTTAAAAATTGGTTCGAAAAAACGGTAAATAGACAAGTAAACATAAAAGTTGTCTGTTTTACCGTTATGTCGAACCAAATATTAAATTTTTACGTGCATTTTTATGTTGCGCGGGTTAAATAGCCCATTTGACCCACATTTTGGACATTTGAATTTAACAAAAACAGATTTGTGGTGGTAACACACGCTTTGTAGTAATTTTTGCTAATTAAATTTTGTTTGTATTTTTTTCATTATTTGTCCATTTAAACGTCATTTTGAACAATTGATACCAAAATTCAAACAAAATTAATTTTTTCAACTTGCCTTTTTACCGTTATTTTGATTAGAATATTTAAGTTTAAGGTCCAATTTAATGTCATTTGGGGTGACATACTCCATTAACTCATTATTTTGTTAAGATTTTGGTACATGTCGTTTAAAATGACGTTCAAAATAATTAGCAAAGTTTTGTCACCACAATTCAATTTTGTTATATTTTTATCGTTTAAAATGCACAATTTAACCCCACGCAACATATAAATGCATGAAAACATTTAAAATTTGGTTCAAATAACGGTAAATAGACAAGTTCACACAAAAGTTGTCTGTGTAACCGTTATTTCGAACAGAATATTAAATTTTTACGTGCATTTTTATGTGCGCGGGTATAATGGTCCATTTTACCCAAATTTTGGACAATTGAAATATAAAAAATTGAGTTGGCGTGATAAAACACACGATTTTGTAGTAATTTTGCTAATTTATAAATTTTTTGTATTTTTTATTCATTATTTGTCCATTTGAACGTCATTTTGAACAATTATTGCCAAAGTTCTACCAAAGTGTGTTTAATTACCACAACTGATTGTTTAATATGTTGGTTTAATGGAGAATTTCAACCCAAATGACATTAAATTGCCTTAAAAATGAAATATTTGGTTCAAAACAACACCAAAAAAGACATTTATAAGCAAAAATTACTACCAAAGCGTGTGTTTTGTTACCACCATTCAATCCTTATATATTTCAATTGTGAAAAATGTGGGAAAATGCACAGTTAAACCCCACGCAATATAAAAATGCACGCAAAATTTAAAATTTGGTTCGAAATAACGGAAAATAGACAAGTTTACACAAACTTGTTCTGTTTTACCATTATTTCGAACCAAATATTAAATTTTTACGTGCATTTTTATGTTGCGCGGGGTTTAATTGTCCATTTAATCTTAATTTTCGACAGTTGAAATTTAAAAAATTGAGTTGTTGTGATAAAACACACGCTCTGGTATTAATTTTTGAAAATTAATATTTTTTGTGTTTTTATTCATTATTTGTCCTTTTGAACGTCCATTTTGAACAATTAATACCAAAACTCAACCGAAGTATATTATTTCCTCCTAACTCAATTGTTTCATTTTGAAATTGTTCAAAAATGTCGGTCAAATAGAATATTAAGTTCTAAATAACAAAAAAAAAATATTTATAAGCAAAAATTACTACCAAAGCGTGTGTTTTGTCACCTCAAATCAATTTTTTGATATTTAAATTGTTCAAAATGTGGGTAAAATGCACAATTAAACCCCACGCAATATAAAAATGAACGTCAAATTTTAAATTTGGTTCAAATAACGGTTAATAGACAAGTTTTCACAAAACTTTTCTGTTTTACCGTTATTTCGAACAAAATATTAAAATTTTACGTGCATTTTAATGTTGCGCGGGGTAAATGGTCCATTTTACTCACATTTTGGACAAATGAAGTATAGAAAAATTGAGTTTTGGTGATGAAACACACGCTTTGTTAGGAATTTTTGCTAATTTATATATTTTCTGTATTTTTTATTCATAATTGAATAAAATTTGAATGTCATTCATATTTGAACGTCATTTTGAACAATATATACCAAAATTCTACCAAAGTTAATTTATCACAACTCAATTGTTTCATATTTAAAATGTTCTAAATGTCGGTGAAATGGAGAATTTCACCCCAAATGACATTTAATTGCACTTTAAATAAAATATTTGGTTCAAAATAACGGAAAAAATGACAAGTTATGTAACAACCTGCCATTTTAACCGTTATTCCATTAAAATATTTTATTTTTAGGTGGCAATTTTATTTCATTTGGGGTAAAATTCTGTTAGTACATGTCATTTGGTACATGTCATTCAAAATGACGTTTAAATGGACAAATAATGAACAAACACACAAAAAAAAATTTAATTTGCAAAAATTACTACTAAAGCGTGGGTTTTGTCACCTCAACTCAATTTTTTGATATTTAATTGTTTAATATGTGGGTAAAATAAACAATTGAACCCCACGCAATATGAATTTGAACTTAAAAATTTAAAACTTGGTTCGAAATAACGGTAAATAGACAAGTCAACACAAAACTGGTCGGTTTTACCGTTATGTCGAACAAAATATTAAATTTTTACGTGCATTTTTATGTTTCGCGGAATTGAATGGTCCACTTTACCCACATTTTGGACAATTGAAATTAAAAAAAAATTTAGTTGTGGTTATAAAACACACGCTTTGGTAGTATTTTTTGCTAATTCATGTTTTGTTTTTGTGTTTTATTCACTATTTGTCCATTTGAACGTCATTTTGACCAATTAATACCAAAATCCTACCAAAGTGTGTTTTATCACCACAACTCAATTGTTTCATATTAAAATTGTTCAAAATGTCGGTAAAATGGAGAATTTTACCCCAAATGAAATAAAATTGCACCTCAAAATAAAATATTTGGTTCAAAATTACCGTTAAAAGACAAGTCTATTGTCAACTTTTTTATTAAACATTATTTCTATTATAATATTTAATTTTAAGGTGCAATTTTATGTCATTTCGTGTGAAATTCTCCACTTACCCATTACTTTGTTAAGATTTGGGTACATGTCGGTCAAAATGACGTTTAAATGAACAAATGATGAACGAAAACAAAAAAAACATATAAATTAGCAAAAATTCCTACTTGAGCGTGGGTTTTGTCACCTCAACTCAATTTATTGATATTTAAATTGTTCAAAATGTAGGTAAAATGCACAATTTAACCCCACGCAATATAAAAATGCACGTAAAAATTTAAAAATTGGTTTGAAATAACGGTAAATAGACAAGTCAACACAAAACTTGTCGGTTTTACCGTTAGGTCGAACAAAATTTTAAATTTTAACGTGCATTTTTATGTTTCGCGGGGTTGAATGGTCCATTTTACCCACATTTTGGACAATTGAAATTAAAAAAAAAATTGAGTTGTGGTGATAAAACACACGCTTTGGTAGTATTTTTTGCTAATTCATATTTTGTTTTTGTCATTTTATTCATTATTTGTCCATTTGAACGTCATTTTGAACAATTAATACCAAAATTCTACCAAAGTGTGACTTATCACCACAACTCAATTGTTTCATATTTTAATTGTTCAAAATGTCGGTTAAATGGAGAATTGTACCCCAAATGACATTTGATTGCACTTAAAAATTAAATATTTGGTACAAAATAACACAAAAAATAAATATTAATAAGCAAAATTTACTACCAAAGCGTGTGTTTTGTCACCACAATTCAAATTTTTTATATTGAAATTTTTCGAAATTTTGGTAAAATGCACAAATAAACCCCACGCAATATAAAAATGCACGTAACAATTTGAAATGTGGTTCAAAATAACGGTAAATACACAAGTTAACACGAAACTTGTCTGTTTTACCGTTATTTTGAACCGAATTTTAAATTTTTACGTGCTTTTTGATGTTTCGCGGGATTAATTGGTCCAATTTACCCACATTTTGAACAATTGAAATATAAAAAAATTGAGTTGTGGTGATAAAACACACGCTATGGTAGTAATTTTGGCTAATTATATTGTTTTTGTGTTTTTATTCCTTATTTGTCCATTTGAACGTCATTTTGAACAATAAATACCAAAGTTAATTTTATTACCACAACTCAATTTTTTCATATTTAAATTGTTCAAAATGTCGGTTAAATGGAGAATTTCACCCCAAATGAAATTAAATTGCACTTGAAAATAAAATATTTGGTTCAAAATATTCGTTAAAACGACAAGTTTAGTGTCAACCTCTCTATTAAACGTTATTTCTATTAGAATATTAAATTTTTAGGTGCAATTTTATGTCATTTCGGGTAAAATTCTCCACTTACCTATTTCTTCGTTCAGATTATAGTACATGTCGTTCAAAACGATGTTCAAATGGACAAATGATGAACAAAAACACAAAAAAATATTAATTAGCAAAAATTACTACTAAAGCGTGTGTTTTGTCACCACAACTCAATTTTTTGATAAATAAATTGTTCAAAATGTGGGTTTTTTATAAATACTCAAAGTGAGTAGACGCATTTTTCATTTTTCATAAATATAATTTTTTAAATAAGTATACTTATTAAAAGTGCAAAGTCAATAACTATACTCACATAACATAACACAACACAACAAAAAAAAATTGGTTTTTGTAACTAAATAGTGCAGTGTTTAGAAAAAACTTTATTCAGTGCAAATCATAAGTGAAGTGTGTGCATTACAACATGATAATGACCTAGATTTCGGTCATTATGCATGAAATCGAGACGAATGCGTCCTTAATAGCATCAAATCAACTTAGCTGCTCGGAGGCCGGTACCATAGATCCTTTGGAAAAACAAATACCGCCAAATAGAGGAAATAACTTTCCGAAGAGCACGAAAATGTTGAGATCACCAGTTTTAAATAGCAAACTCATATCTGCAAACAACGCAGTATCAGAACAAATGCCGAGAGCATCAACAAATATTATAAACAGTGAGGAGATGTTAAATAATTTTCAAAAAATGGAGAATCTAATCGCGCAGTTGAGGAATGAAGTTGCTGAACTTAAAAGAGAAAACTCTATACTAAAAGAAGAGATTTAAAACAGCAAATATGAGGATTCAGCACGAGTTAACAATCTGTCTTCGAACGATATTCAGCCATCATCCAGTAAACATGATCATTCAAATAATTCCAACTGGCTGCTGCGGCAATTTCCAGCTTTTTAACAAAATAATAGATTCAGTGCTCTGAGTCAAGAGGATTATTGCACAGATGAGGAAAAACTGGAAAAAGAAGTTTCCAGTGCTGATAACAGAAATACAAAGAAACGTAGGCGCATAAAAACGAGAACCCTTCCAACAAATACTACACAAAGTAAGAACAATAACACTGAACAGAAAAACCCAAAAATACCACCGCCTCCACCCATTAACGTGAGCAATATCAATAATTTCGAATTTTTTCGACAAGAAGTAATTCAAATCACTAGTGAATCAACTAAGTTTAAGGCGCTTTCAAATAGTGACGCTAGAATTTCCTTTGATAATGAACACGATTACAGAAATGTCAAAAAATTACTGGAAGAATTAAAAAAAGAAGCCAGCAAGAAACTAGAAAATATCGAATATCACACTTACCAGCTAAAGAGCAAAAAGGCTTATAGAGTGGTTATCAGAGGCCTACCATCTTCCATTAGTCACGATGAAATTAATAGCAGACTAAGACAAACAGGGGACATGAAGTCGCAGGTATTACCAACATATACAAAATGATCGCAATTAATGGAAAAAAGTCAAGAAACACTTTCCATTTTTTTACGTCGACTTAAAACAAAAAGACAACAATAAAGAAGTATACAATATCAAGAAACTTGCGTACTGTATAGTTAAAATTGAGCCACCTAACAAGACAAGAGGCATCCCACAATGTACGAATTGTCAACAACTTGGACATACCAAGAGTTTTTGCTATCGTCAAACCAAATGCGTTAAGTGTGCTGGAAATCATCACACGACAAAATGCAATAAACAACCAGATACCGCACCTTCATGTGCTCTTTGTCACCAACAAGGAGATACTGCAAACTATAAAGGTTGCTGTGTATACTAAAACAAAATTAAAAGTCAACAAAATAATAGAACAAGCGTAGTACAGCGATTACAAACCAAAGCTGCTAAACCACAAAAAACAATCACACCATCCACAGCTGGATTATCGTATGCGCAAGCCACAAAATTATCTGCTGATGACTTAAACCAAAACAACAAACACAGAGAATTGAATGGAGAGCCTAGTTATTATGAAATTATTAAACTGCTTAATCAAATTCAACGGACACTTGGTCACCTAGCAGAGAGAGTATCAAAGCTAGAAAGCAAAAAAGTCAGCATACACAATAATGATTAACTCGTTCCTACGCATTGTAACTTGGAACGTTAATGGGCTCATCCAACGAGCCCAAGAACTGGGAATATTCCTCCATACAAACAACATAGACATTGCTCTGATATCAGAAACAAACTTCTCGAACAAAAGCATTATCAGAATAAAGGGATTTACCTCCTACTGGACAAACCCGTCCTAGTGAAAGAGCCAGAGGCGGTTCAGCTGTACTAATAAAAAATAATATCAAACATAATCAACAAGAGGGTATTCGTGAAAGCTATATGCAAGTAACTGTGATCTCAATCCAATATAATGGCGCAGATTTAAATATTGCGGCAGCATACTGTCCCCCACGGCATTCACCAACGAAGTCACAATTTAATAACGTCTTCAATAAACTTGGTCCAAGGTTTATTATTGGAGGGGACTATAATATAAAACATACAGCTTGGGGTTCCAGGCTAATTTCCCCTGGGAAAGGGAATGCTTTGTTCAATGCCATTCATGAAAATAACTTCGAATATTTTTCTCCAGGAGGGCCAACGTATTGGCCAACGGATGCAGGAAAAATTCCAGATCTACTTGATTTCTTCATCACAAAAGGTATTTCATCCAGTTGCACTAGTGTCGAAGAAATTAACGACTTAACGTCTGATCACATCCCTGTACTGTTATCAGTAAACACTATAGTCGTCAAGAAAAAAAAAAGCAAAACCTAACTAATCGATTCACGGATTGGGATCTCTTCAGAGAAAAATTGGAAGATCTAGTTGAGCTAAAAGTAAGTATTAAAAGTATTGACGAATTGGAACAACAAACAAATAATTTCATTGAATACATTCAATTGGCCGCCAGTCTTACTACTCCAGAAATAAAGGATAAAGCGGAGTTCGAAGTCAAATATGCAGCTGAAATCAGAGAACAAATCAAAGAAAGAAGAAAGACAAGGAGAATATGGCATCGGACCAGAAATCCTGCTGACAAGACAACTTTCAATCGTGTAAGTAACAAAGTCAATAGACTAATTAAAAGCTTCAAACAGGATTGCTTCGACAACTACCTAAGAGGGCTAGGTCCTGAAGTGAATAAGGATTACTCGTTATGGAAAGCAACCAGTAAATTTTAACGACCTGTAGTTCGAATACCACCTCTAAGAAATGCTCAAGGCAGCTTGGTTTGACAAGACAAAGAAAAGGCGGAACTCTTTGCTCAACACCTTGCAACAGTATTTCAGCCCCATGACATTCAATCCAAAATTGACGCAACACCTGCTTATCAACCAAATCAGGATTTTAAAAGGGTCACACCAATGGAAATTGCTCAAGAAATCGACAAAAATCTGAACCAGAAGAAGGCACCAGGAATTGATGAAATATCACCGGGTCTGTTCAAGGAGCTTCCACGTAAAGCAATCATCATGATCACATACTTATTGAATGCCTGTATGAGGTTGAAGTATGTACCCAAATGCTTCAAAACGGCCCAAATAATTATGCTGAAGAAACCTGGTAAACCAGATGAAGAAGTAACATCATACAGACCAATTTCACTGCTTCCGACCCTATCAAAGCTGTTTGAAAAACTACTACTGAAACGTCTAAAGCCCATGGTAAACGTCCCTGATCTTCAATTTGGGTTCAAGACCACAACCACTCTACACTAGATCAAGTCCATCGAATAACTACGGTAATAGAGCAAGCGTTAGAAGAAAAGAAATATTGCCCCGCCGTATTTCTGGATGTATCCCAGGCCTTTGATAGGGTTTGGCACGAAGGATTGATATTCAAAATGAGCATAATGCTGCCACAAAACTATTGCCAGCTGCTTGAATCATACCTCTCTGATCGTCAATTCAGAGTCATCCATGAAGAAACATGTTCTGACTTTTATCCAACGTTAGCGGGAGTTCCGCAGGGAAGTGTTTTAAAAACTGTCCTCTACCTTCTCTACACTGCGGACATACCAACAACGAATAAAACATTCATCGGTACGTTTGCCGATGACACCGTAATTATGTCAGTAGACGAATCACAATCAAGGGCAGTGGAAAATCTGCAACGAGCATTGAACGACGTTACTAAATGGACAGTTGACTGGAAAATTGTGCTTAATGAGTTTAAATCAACCCATGTGACATATACACTTCGACACAAAAATAACAATCTACGCTTATACCTCAAAGGAGCGCAAGTGCCGCAGACTGAATCGGCAAAATACCTTGGTCTGCATTAAGATTCAAGGCTCAACTGGAAACATCACGTAAGACAAAAAGCTGAACAGATACGATTTAAACAACGTCAAATGTACTGGTTAATTGGGCATCATTCCAAAATGAACCTGTATTGCAAAAGACTAGTCTATCAAACTATCTTCAAACCAATATGGATATATGGCGCGCAGCTATGTTGTTGTACTCATAAGTCTAAAGAGATATTATACAACCTAGTCAAAATAAATTTCTTCGAATGATCACCAACGCTTACCGATTCGTGACTAACCGGGAAATACACAATGATCTAGAAATTCAATTGATTGACGACGTCAACCACGAATGTGCCATAATCATGAGAAGAGACTTCTTATCCATACCAACGTCGAGGCCGTACAACTACTGGACAGTACAAACGAAGTAAGGCGGCTCCAACGAACGAAACCACATGAGTTAACCGTATAAATATTATATAACAAGGGAACTGGACACTGGTTCAGCAGACCCAAACAAGTTTTATGCTTATCTCATAAGTACTAATGTCAACCCTACTAATGATATAAGTAATAATATTTAAGATCAAAGAAGTCATACCAATAAAGGTGTTATTTAAAAAAAAAAAAAAAAAAAAAAATGTTGGAAAAATGCACAATTTATCCCCACACAATATAAAAATGCACGTAAAAATTTAAAATTTGGTCCGAAATAACGGTAAATAGACTAGTTTACATAAAACTTGTCTGTTTTACCGTTATTACGAACAAAATATTTAATTTTAACGTGCATTTTATAATGCGCGGGGTTAAATGGTCCATTTTACCTACATTTTGGACAATTGAAATATAAAAAAATTGAATTGTGGTGATAAAACACGCGCTTTGGTAGAAATTTTTTTATTATTATTTATTATTATTTGTAATTATTTATTATTATTTGTTATTAGTAGTAATTTTTGCTAACTAATATTTTTTTGTTTTTTTGTTCATTATTTGTCAATTTGAACGCCATTTTGAACGAATTGTACCAAAATCTTTTCAAAATAATGGCTTAATGGAAATATTCACCCCATTTGACATAAAATTGCACCTAAAAATTAATTATTTTAATCGAAATAACGGTAAATGGACAAGTTGACACAAAACGTGTCGTTCTTACAGTTATTTAGAACCAAATATTTAATTTTTAAGTGCAATTAAGTATCATTCTCCATTTAACCGACATTTTGAACAATTTTAATATAAAACAATTAGGTTGTGATGATTAAACACACTTTGGTAGAATTTTGGCATTTATTGTTCAAAATGACGTTTAACTGGACAAATTATGAATAAAAACACAAAAAAAACATATATTAGCAAAAAAAACTACCAAAGCGTGTGTTTTATCACCACAACTCAATTTTTTTATATTTCAATTGTCCAAAATGTGGGTTTAATGGACCACTTAACACAACTCAACATAAAAATGCACGTAAAAATTTAATATTTTGTTCGAAATAACGGTAAAACAGACAAGTTTTTTTTAAACTTGTCTATTTACCGATATTTTGTACCAAATTTAATTACTACTTGCATTTTTATATAGTCAGGGGTAAACTTGAGCATTTTACCCACATTTTGAACAACTTAAATATCAAAACATTGAGTTGTGGTGACAAAACACATGTTTTAGTAGTAATTTTTGCTAATTAAATTTTTTTTTGGGTTTTTGTACATTTTTGTCCATTTGAACGTCATTTTGAATGACATGTACCAAATTCGTAACAAAATTATGGGTGAATGGAAAATTTCACGTAAAATAACATAAAATTGCACCTAAAAATTAAATATACTAATCGAAATAACGGTAAATAGACAAGTTGAAACAAAACTTGTCGTTTTTCCCGTTATTTTGAACCAAATATTTAATTTTTAAGTGCAATTTTATTTCATTTGGGGTAAAATTCTCCAATTAACCGACATTTTGAACAATTTCAATATGAAACAATTGAGTTGTGATAAAACACACTTTGGTAGAATTTTGGTATTAATTGTTCAAAATGACGTTCAAATGGACAAAAAAAAAATTAAACCACAAATAAAAATTTTATTTAGCAAAAATTACTACCAAAGCGTGTGTTTTATCACCAGAACTCAACTTTTTTATACTCTAATTGTCCAAAATGTGGATAAAATGGACCATTTAACACCGCGCAACAAATTGAATTACTACTTGCATTTTTATATTGCTCAGGTTAAAATTGTGCATTTTCCCCACATTTTGAACAATTTAAATATCAAAACATTTATTTGTGGTGACAAAACACTTGTTTTTGTAGTAATTTTTGCTAATTCATACTTTTTTTTGTGTTTTTGTACATTTTTTGTCCATTTGAACGTCATTTTGAACGACATTTACCAAAATCTTAACAAAATTATGGGTCAATGGAAAATTTCACGTAAAATAACATAAAATTGCACCTAATAATCAAATATTCTAATCGAAATAACGGTATATAGACAAGTTGAAACAAAACTTGTCGTTTAACCCATTTTTTTGATCCAAATATTTAATTTTTAAGTGCAATTTAATGTCATTTTGGCTGAAATTCTCCATTTAATCGACAAATTGAACAATTTCAATAGGAAAAATTGAGATGTGGTGATTAAACACACTTTGGTAGAATTTTGGTATAAATTGTTCAAAATGACGTTCAAATGGACAAATAAGGAATTAAAACACAAAAAAAATATAAATTAGCAATAATTACTACCAAAGCGTGTGTTTTATCATCCCAACCTAATTTTTTTATATTTCAATTGATCAATTTGTGGGTAAAATGGACCATTTAACCCCGCACAACATAAAATTGCACGTAAAATTTAATATTTAGTTCGAAATAACGGTGAAGCAGTTCAGTTTTGTGTAATTTTTTCTTATTATCGTTATTCCGAACCAAATTTTAAATTTTTACGTGCATTTTTATATTGCGTTGGGTAAAAATTTGCATTTTACCCACATTTTGAACAATTTAAATATAAAAAATTTAATTGTGGTGACATAACACACGCTCTGGTAGTAATTTTTGATAAATAATATTTTTTTGTATTTTGGTTCATAATTTGTCCATTTGAACGTTATTTTGAACGAAATGTACCAAAATCTTAACAAATTAATGGGTAATTGAAGAATTTTACCCCAAATAACATCAAATTGCACCTAAAAATTAAATATTCTAATCGAAATAACGGGAAATTGACAAGTTGACACAAAACTTTTCGTTTTAACCGTTATTTGAACAAAATGTTTAATTTTTAAGTGCAATTTTATGCCATTTGGGGTAAACCCACCATTTACCAACAGTTTGAACAGTTATAATATGAAACAATTGAGTTGTGGTGATCAAATTAACTTTGGTAAAATTTTGGTATAACTTGTTCACGTTTAAATGGACAAATTATGAATAAAAATACAAACAAAATATAAATTAGCAAAAATTACTATCAAAGCGTGTGTTTTGTCACCAAAATCTTAACGAAATAATGAGTAAATGGAGAACTTCACCCCAAATGACATAAAATTGCACCTTAAAATGTAATATTTTAATCGAAATAACCGTAAATAGACAAGATAATAGTAATTAAATTTTTAATTGCCATTTAAGGTCAATTGGGGTGAAATTCTCCATTTAACCGACATTTTGAAGAATTTTAATTTAAACAATTGAGTTGTGGTGATTAAATTAACTTTGTTACAATTTTGGTATTTATTGTTCAAAATGAAGTTCAAATGGACAAATAATGAATTAAAAATACAAAAAATATATAAATTAGCAAAATTACTACCACAGCGTGTGTTTTACCACCACAACTCAATTTTTTGTATATTCCAATTACCGATAAATAGACAAGTTAATACAAAACTTGTCGGTTTTCCGTTGTTTCGAACAAAATATAATTTTTTATGTTCAGTTTCATGTTGCATGGGGTTAAATTGTCCTTTTTACCCACATTTTGAACAATTTTAATATATCAAAATTGAATTGTGGTGACAAAACACACGCTTTAGTAGTAATTGTTGCTACATTATATTTGGTTTTGTGTTACTTTGAACCAAATATTTAATTTTTAAGTGCAACTGAATCTCATTTAAGGTAAAATTCTCCATTTAACCGACATTTTGAACAATTTCAATATGCAACAATTGAGTTGTGGTGATAAAACACACTTCGGTAGAATTTTGGTATTTATTGTTCAAATGACGTTCAAATGGACCAAGTATGAATAAAAACCACAAAAAATATAAATTAGCAAAAATTACTACCGAAGCGGGTGTTTTATCACCACATTTCAATTTTTTTATATTTCAATTATTCAAAATTCGGATATGTAGCGTTTTGATTTTGGTGATCCCTAACACCTCCAGTTATACACATAACTTGAACCATCTGCAAAAAACTTGTATTCCAGGAAATTTTAATAGCAAAAAAAAATAAAAATAAATTGATTTAATAACTTATTTCACTTTTTTTTAATTTCCAAAAAAAATTTTTTATTTTTTTATTATAAATTTAAAAAAAACTAGAACTAATTTTGAACATAATATTTAATAAAAAAAATAGACAAAATCAAAAAATATAGGAAGAAAAGATGTCTTTATTAAGTAATAAGGCAATTCAATTCTACAAGACAAAAATTCTGGTGTTTATCAACCTTACATTAATCACCGCAAAATAATAATAATTCATCACTTATTTTACTGACCAAATAATATAATACCCTAACCAAAATACAAAATGTCTCTCCATATTAATATTTCCAAGTACAAACCAAAATTTTGTTTTTATATAAAAAGTTAATCAAAAATTAGTACCTTATAAAAGTGTGTTAGTTCTCCGATGAAGCGCATCGTCGAAACTGAATAAAAACCACACCCCAACGAAAATCTTTTCACTCTTGTAATATTTATATTAAAATCACGGATAATCCTTTGATACCCTCCAATTATTGGTGATTAAATAAAGAGGAAGATTTACAAAAAAAATAACCGATTTATGTAAAGTTTTCTTTAACCATTTTACACTTCAAAATTAAGTTGAAAATAAGAAAACTTAAATTATATCAAATAAGAAAACTTAAACTAAAGGAACTTTCAAAAATTCTATTTGTGAATAAAATAAATTAATTTTCACAACACCAAAAAAAACAGGGAAAGCACTGTGTCTTCACATTTACTCCGTTTACATTTTTGTTTTCGCAAAAAAAAAATGTTGTCCGTGAAACTTCTCACCAGTATATAATTTGTGTGGAATAGGTAGTGGTGATATAAACTCGAATTCGCTGAATCCCCGAGATGATGTTCAGGATTTTTCAACATACCACGTGTAAGCGTCGTATTGCAACTCCAACTCCGCGATAAATAATTTAGATAGGTAGTTATCTCTCTAAATTAACAAGTTAATATTTATTTGATTCTTTTCTTGATTGATTGGTTTTATCATTCATATCCATATTCACCAAAATTCATCTCCAAACCAAGTCATTTCTCTGGTCAACGGTGCTTAACTATTTTTTCCGTTCGGCATTTCGTTCAATTTTTTTCTTTTCTTTCTTTTTGATTTTATTTTGAGGTCCGACTCCCAGCAAATCCCATTTTAAACTCCCGTTTTTCTTCTTTTTTTTCAAATACAATCCCATAAAATAAAACTCTTAATAAAAAATCAAAACCGGAAACTCTCTCAAGCAACATGATAACCAATTAAATTATTCCAACCATTTATCATGTAAATTTTCCATGTAAGTACCATTTTTATTTTTTTTATTATTTTTTTTTTTTTTAATTCACAACTTCTTCTTTGTGAACCAAAGTAGACCATGTGAACCAAAGTAAACCTCCACAGGTAAAATGGACAATAAAACCCCACGCAACTTAAAAATGAATGTAAAATTTTAATGTTTTGTTCAAAATCACGGTAAAAAAGACAAGTTTTTATAAACTTGTCTACTTACCGTTATTTCAAATTTTTTTTTTAATTTTGACGTGCATTTTCTTAATGCGTGGGGTTAAATTGTGCATTTTACCCACATATTGGACAATTAAAATATAAAAAATTGAATTGTGGTGACAAAACTCACGCTTTGCTTATAAATATTTTTTTTGTGTTACTTTGAACCAACTATTTAATTTTTAAGTGCAATTTTATATCATTTTGGGTAAAATTCTTCATTAAACCGCCATTTTGAACAATTTAAATATGCAACAATTGAGTTGTGGTGACTAAACACACTTCGGTAGAATTTTGGTATTTATTGTTCAAAATGACGTTCAAATGGACAAATTATGAATAAAAACACAAAAAAAATATAAATTAGCAAAACTTACTACCAAAGCGTATGTTTTCTCACCACAACTCAATTTTTTTATATTTTAATTGTCCAAAATGTGAGTTAAGGGGCTCATTTTACCCCGCACAACATAAAAATGCACGTAAAAATTTGATATTTCGTTCCAAATAACGGTAAAACAGACAAGTTTTGTGTAAACTTGTCTATTTACCGTCATTTTGAACCAAATTTTAAATTTGAACTTGCATTTTTATATTGCGTGGGGTTTATTTTGCATTCTATCTACATTTTGAAAAATTTAAATATCAAAAAATTGAGTTGGGGTGACGAAACACACGCTTTAGTAGTATTTTTGCTAATTAATATTTTTTTTGTGTTTTTGTTCATTATTTATCCATTTGAACGTTATAAAGAACGATTTGTACCAAAATCGTAACAAAATAATGGGGAAATGGAGAATTTCACCCCAAATCACATAAAATTGCACCTAAAAATTAAATATTCTTATCGAAATAACGGTTAATAGACAAGTTGACAAAAAACTTGTCATTTTTACCGTTATATTGAACCAAATATTTAATTTGAAAGTGCAATCTAATGTCATTTGGAGTGAAATTCTCCATTTGTGGTGATAAAGTTAACTTTGGTAGAATTTTGGTATTTATTGTTCAAAATGACGTTCAAATGGACAAATAATGCATAAAGAATACAAAAAATATATAAATTAGCAAAACTTACTACCAAAGCGTGAGTTTTATCACCACAAATCAATATTTTTGTATTTCAATTGTCCAAAATGTGGGTAAAATGGACCATTGAACCCCGCGCAACATAAAAATGGACCGTTAAATTTTTTATTTTTACGAAATAACAGTGAAACAGACAAGTTCAGTGTAAACTTGTCTATTTACCGTTATTTTAAATCAAATTTTATATTTTTTCGTGCATTCGTATATTGCGTGGGGTTAAATTGTGCATTTTACCCACATTTTGAACTATTTAAATATCAACAAATTGAGTCGTGGTGACAAAACACACGTTTTAGGAGCAATTTTTGCTAAATAATATTTTATTTGTGTTTTTGTTCATTATTTGTCCATTTGAACGTCATTTTGAACGATATGTACCAAAATCTTGACAAAATAATGGGTGAATGGAGAATTTAACCGGAAATGAAGTAAAATTGCACTTCAAAGTTAAATATTCTAATCGAAATAACGGTAAATAGACAAATTGACACAAAACTTGTCGTTTTAAAGGTTGTTTTGAACAAAATATTTTATTTTTAAGTGCAATTTAAGGTCATTTGGGGTGCAATTCTCCATTAAACCGACATTTTGAACAATTAAAATATGAAACAATTGAGTTATGGTGATAAAAATAACTTTAGTAAAATTTTGGTATCAATTGTAAAAAATTACGTTTAAATGGTCAAATAATGAAAAAAAATACAAAAATAATATAAATTAGCAAAAATTACTACCAAAGCATGTGTTTTATTACCACAAATCTATCTTTTTTATATTTAAATTGTCCAAAATTTTCGTAAAATGGACCAAATTACTTCACGCAACATAAAAATGACGTCAAATTTTAATGTTTTGTTCGAAATAACGGAAAAATAGACGAATGTTGTTTGAACTTGTCTATTTACCGTTATTTCGAATTTTTTTTAAATTTAAACGTGCATTTTCATATTGCGTGGAGTTAAATTGTGCATTTTATCCAAATTTTGGACAATTTAAATATAAAAAAGTTGAATTGTGGTGACAAAACACACACTTTGGTAGTTGTGTTGGCTTTTTGTGTTACTTTGAACCAAATTTTTAATTTTTAAGTGCAATTTAATGTCATTTTGGGTGAAATTCTCCATTTAACCGACATTTTGAACAATTTCAATATGAAACAATTGAGTTGTGGTGGTTAAACACACTTTGGTAGAATTTTGGTATTAATTGTTCAAAATGACGTTTAAATGGACAAATAATCAATAAAAACACAAAAAAAATAAAAATTAGCAAAAATACTATCAAAGCGCGTGTTTTATCACCAAAACTCAATTGTTTTATATTTCAATTGTCCAAAATGTGAGTAAAATGAACCACTCCACCCCACGCAACATAAAAATGCACGTCAAAATTTGATATTTTGTTCGAAATAACGGTAAAACAGACAAGTTTTGTGTAAACTTGGCTATTTACCGTTATTTTGAACCAAATTTTAAAATTTACGTGCATTTTTATGTTGTGTAGGGTTTAATTGTGCATTTAACCTGCATTTCAAACAATTTAAATATCAAAAAATTGAGTTGGGGTGACAAAACACACGCTTTAGAAGTAATTTTTGCTAATTAATATTTTTTTGTATTTTTGTTCATTATTTGTCTATTTGAACGTTATTTTGAACGATTTGTACCAAAAACTTAACAAAATAATGGGATAATGGAGATTTCACCCCAAATGACATAAAATTGCACCTTTAAATTAAGTATTATAATCGAAATAACGGTAAATAGACAAGTTGACACAAAACTTGTCGTTTTTACCGTTATATTGAACCAAATTTTTAATTTGAAAGTGCAATCTAATGTCATTTGGGTTGAAATTCTCTATTTGTGTTGAAAAGATTAACAAAAGGATTTTTTTATCAGTCAGTACGTTTATGTCAATTTTTTCGTGATACTATAAAAAAAAGGTATTTTCTTCATCAGTGTAAGAACGTTGGAGTACATTTTTGCATGATTAAATTAAAGATATTCATTTTTTTTATATGAACCATTCCAAATACAACTTTTTTTATATGTTTTTTCCATGTTTAAAATATTAATGTTTTTGAAGTTTGGTGTATGTCTGGTAAAGTGAGTGTGTTGTGCCAAAACTGAAGTGTTTTTGTTTAATCGTATGTCGCTTTTATGTTTTTGTATTCTACTTTTTAATGAATTGAAAGTTTGGCCTTTGTATGTTTTTTCGCATGAACAGGGTATTGAATATACAACATGAGTTTGTTCATCATGTGGAATATTGTCTTTCAATTTTGAAAATTTATCTTCCAATTTATTTTGAATTTTAAAAGAAACTCTATTAGCGCCCATTGACTTAAAAATTTTTTTAAGGTTAATAGATAAAGTTAGAACATACGTTAGTATTGCGTTGAATGATTGTGCTTGATTAAAGTTTTCAGAATTGATATTATTTGTTGGTATCAGATTGTCTAGTTTATAAGCTATATCTCTTATCATTTTGGAAATGTTAGAATATTCAGTAAAAACTGTTACCGATATTGAACTACAACATGAACACAGATTTACGTTGTTAGTGGAAGTCCTAAATTTTTTTAAGAGTAATAAACAGCCAACAACACTAGAAAAAACTTTAATCACAGCAATTAAATCTTTTAAAAATTTCATTAACAACATTACAAATATAATTATTCTAAATAATGATTAAAGTAAAAAATCTGTTATCATGTATAAAAATGATAATATTAATAAAATGAACGAACTTTTATCAAATGAAACAATTTGTAAAAAATATCAAAAATTCCACGAAGTCACAGCGAATTAGAATATAAAATAATATCACTTCACATGACTGGACAGATCACAGAACAAATTTATAATAATATTAAAAATAATTTTTCAATAACACCTCGCATGTATGGGCTACCGAAACAACATAAAACAGGAATTCCATTAAGACCTATAGTGTCAAATATAAACGCATTAACTTACCTCATTTCCAAACATTTAGTTTCCATTTTAAATGATCTTACCTTTGAAAGTCCGTTTAATGTAAAAAACTCTTATGATGTTAAATCACAAATTAAAGACATTAGAAGCACTGAACATGATAAACTAGTTTCTTTCGATGTTGTAAGCTTATTCACAAATATACCGATCAATAAAATTTAAGACATTATTAATGAACGATGGATAGAAATCGAACCATGTAACCATATAAGAAAAAACGATTTTATAGATTTGCTGAAAATAATACTTACCAAACATAATTATTTTTCATTCGAATTTATAACGAATTTTATATACAACTACCAGGGTTAGACATGGGTAACCCTGTGTCTCCCATACTTGCTGACATCGTTATGGAAAATTTATTCAAATATGCACTTTCGTTGAGTACTTATCAACCAACCTTTATTTTAAAATATATCAATGACATTCTACTGATAATCCCTGAGTCCAAAATCAATAGATTCTGAGTCGAATCTGCCGATTCGTTTAAATCGAGGTTTCTTGAATGGCGTGTCTGAATGACAATATAATTAGTTTAAGTTAATTATTAAGATTTTTTTTTAAATATTGTCTGATCCCTGCTGCTCATCCTATTGTAAATGAGCTTGTACTCAAAATGGGATGTGCGTGCTTGATGTTGACCTTTTGTAGTAAAAAATTTAAGAGGTTTTTATGCCTAATGGAAGTAATAATTTTTTTACAAGTTACTTCCATATGCGCTTTTCCTTCTTAATCAAAATTATAAGCAATATATATAAATAATATATATAATATATATAAATTAATAAATAAAGAAATAAATACAGCAATACATTTAAAACCTTTTGAGAGTCATTTAAACAAAATTTGAAGTTCATAGTCGAAAAGTAGCTGATAATAAATTGAATTACTTGAACCTAATATTAATTAAAAACGAAAACCATATTGTTACCAATTGGTTTGCGAAACCGACATCATCTGAACGTATATTTAACAATAATTCATGCCTTCCCAAATATATGAAATTAAATGTTGCAAAAAGTTTTATTTAACGAGTTTTGACCTTGAGCGACCATTCCTATAGAATTAAAAATACAACATTAATTGAACAGTATCTAAAGAAAAATAACTATCCAAACCATCTAGTTATAAAAAGGATAAGAGATATAGCTTATAAACTAGACAATCTGATACCAACAAATAATATCAATTCTGAAAACTTTAATCAAGCACAATCATTCAACGCAATACTAACGTATGTTCTAACTTTATCTATTAACCTTAAAATAATTCTTAAGTCAATGGGCACTAATAGAGTTTCTTTTAAAATTAAATAATAAATTGGACGATAAATTTTCAAAATTGAAATACAATATTCCTCATGATGAACATACTCATGTTGTATATTCAATACCCTGTTCATGCGAAAAAACATACAAAGGCCAAACTTCAAATTCATAAAAAAGTAGAATACAAAAACATAAAAGCGACATACGATTAAACAAGAACACTTCAGCTTTGGCCCAACACACGCACTTTATCAGACATACACCAAACTTCAAAGACACTAATAGTTTTAACATAGAAAAAACATATAAAAAAAGGCTGTATTTGGAATGCTTCCATATACTCAATAACAACAACAACATTAATTTTAAGACAGATACAGAGAACATTAGCCCCACATATAAGTTTATTTTAGATGCCCTTAACAAAAACGTTCAGTAAACACAATTTTTAAGAATAATCCAATATTTTTGATTGTCAAAATAAAAATATATTTATTAACCAAAAAAGTTGTTTTTCCTGTTTTTTGTTTTTATCGATTTGACAATAATTTTTGATTAACGGGTTTTAAGTAATTAGTATTAGGGTCATATTACATTCACATGAACTGTTATATTAGTTTAAAATGTTCTTGTTGGAAATTATTGATGATATTTTTGGCTTTAGTGAAGATAATATATGTGTGAATTTTATGTTTTATTTTTGTAAAATTTCCCAATAAGTTTTTTGTAAGCATTACTTTTTGTATAATTTTTATTATTTTTTTGTCCGACGAAACATTGACTTGTCTAATATGAAAAACGTTTTTGTTTTTTAAATAACTTATTAAAATTAACATAAATCAATTTCCAGTAAAGATAATTATTGTACAAATTAAATAAAACAAAATTCGAGATTTTAATAGTAAGTGATACTTATAGTAGTTCTAGTCATAATTTTTTCCATGTTTCTATTTATTAAAATTTAATTTATTTTTATTCTAGTTTCTGTGTTTTTAATACATTTCATAATGGTCTGATAGACCAAACTATTATTTTGTCTAAATTATTAATTAACAAATATATTATTTAATTAAATAAAAGGTAGAAAAAAGTTCAATAAAAAGATTCATTTCATTAAATATTTGATAAATATGGGGTAAATCATATCTGAGCGTGTGAATCGGCCTTTTTTAGCCGCAATACGAGCCTATATCGGTGAGGATCGCCACAATTGGGACAGTCATCTGCCAGAAATTGGTCATGCACTTGGCAATGCTATCCATAACTCAACTAAATTTTTAGGCCACACTTCATTTTATTTGGTCAGCACCTTATATCGCATGCAACGGAATACCGTCTTCTTCGCGAACTAAACCTAACTGGTGAACGAGACATCTCGCCTCAATAAAAAGCTGATCGCATGAATAAATGTCGAGGGCTTATTCTCTTACACATAAAAAAGGATATAAAAGATCAGCACACACATACAATCTTAGAAGTGCTCACCGTGAATTTACCGTTGGGCAAAACGTATTTGTTAAAAACTACACGCAAAGTAATGCTTCAAAGAAGTTTTCCGGCAAATTAGCTCGCAAGTTTATTGATGCCACAATTGTAAAGGGGATTGGAAAAGTAGCATACGAGCTCGAAAGAGACGGGAAGAGCATTGGAGTTTATCACGCTAGATACATAACCACATAGTTTTGATTAATATTTAAGATTATTTGATTACAATTAAGTTTTTGTTTTGCCCGGGTATGAAACTTTCAGGGTTTCGTGAGTACGTCCCCGCGACTGTAATGAATCACAATTCGTTTCAAATGATTTTGATTTAAATCACTTTTCTTTGGTTTTCGAAATTATAAATTTAATGATACGACATCGGTGTGCACCCTTGTTTGTCTTAAAATAAACTGAATTGGTAATAGTATACAGGTATCATAAAAAAAATAATAATAAAAATGCATTGATTGTGGGTAATCAGCTGATGTAAAATTCAAACAAAAGGAAAAAAAATGCACATTTTTGGAAATCGAATAGGATTCGATATCTTTGGATTTGGACCGTCAAGACGAGAACAACTTGAGGCGGGAAGATAAAAATTAAAAGAAAAATTCAATTTCATAATAATTGATAAAACTTATAGTTATAATAATAATAAACTTTTCCAAAATAAAATTAATTAAACATTTTATTATAAAAAAAAAAATATAAATATTTATAAAACTTAAAATATCTTGGAGTATAAATAAATTTATAATAGTAAATATCCGGAATAATCGATTGGTATGCAGCAAAATTTTTGAGAAACATTCCTAGTGAGGACACCCAAAGGCGCCCAACATTATTCTGATATAATAATTATTAAAGAGGTACCTTAGTATATAAGTTTTTTTTTTATATATCTAATATAAGTTTATTTTGGTAATTGGCGTCATTAAGTTAAGTGTGTGTAGTTTTCTAAGTTTAATTTCATTTGCATTAATGGATTAACAAATGTTTTATATAAAGAATAAATAATATTGAATTTTTCTTAATATTAAACGATATTTCCTCTCTACTTTTTTTTTATTTTGGCATTCGCCCGAATAATGCATTTTTTGTTTAGTAGTATGAAAGTTTAATAAGAAAAGTCGTGGGGGCTATGGACGTGTAAGTCGTGGTTAAAGTGTATTAAATATTAACCACTCAGTTCATTCAAACAAACAGACATATGTTATTATTATTATTATTTCAATGAATTGAAGTGTGAACTATTTAAATCCCACGAAATCGATCAACCAACCTCCACAAGACTGAGCTGGGCAATACAGTAGCCTTAGATCTTTATGAAAATGGTTTTGATCATTAAATCAAAATCATCTTGTCTATTAACCGTTATTAAAATAAAAAAATTTAACTGTGGTGACAAAACACACGCTTAGGTAGTAACTTTTGCTTATTTATATTTTTTTGTGTTATTTTGATCCAAATATTTAATTTTTAAGTGCAATTAAATGTCATTTGGGGTGAAATTCTCCATTTAACCGACATTTTGAAGAAATTTATTATATAACAATTGAGTTGTGGTGAAAAATCTCACTTTGGTAGAATTTTTGTATTAATTGTTCAAAATGACGTTCAAATGGACAAATAATGAACAAAAACACAAAAAACTAGATTAGCAAAAATTACTACAAAAGCGTGTGTTTTATCACCACAACTCAATTTTTTTATATTTCAATTGTCCAATAGCCCAATGTATGTTTCAATTGCTCATGTAATGTGGGTAACATGGACCATTTAACCCAACTTATCAAAAAAATGCACGTAAAAATTTATAATTTTGTTCGAAATAACGGTAAAACAGACAAATTTTGCTTAAACTTGTCTATTTATCGTTATTTCGAACCAAATTTTTTTTATTTTTAAATGCAGTTTAATGTTGCGTGAGGTTAAATTGTGCATTTTATCCACATTTTAAACAATTTAAATATCAAAAAATTGCATTGTGGTGACAAAACACAAGCTTTGGAAAAACTTTTTGCAAATAAATTTTTTTTTTGTGTTTTTGTTCATTATTTGTCCAATTGAACGTCATTTTGAATGACATGTACCAAAATCTTAACAAATGGGTGAATGGAGAATTTCACCATGAATTCCAAAATGAAATAATTTATTCGAAAAAAGTAAATAGACAAGTTAACACAAAACTTGTCGTTCCATCCGTTATTTTGAACCAAATATTTTATTTTTAAGTGCAATTTAATGTCATTTGGGCTTAAATTCTCCATTTAACCGACATTTTGGACAATTTAAATATAAAACAATTGAGTTGAGGTGATAAAACCCATTTTGGTTGAATTTTGGTATTAATTGTTCAAAATGACGTTCAAATGGACAAATAATGAAAAAAAAGTACAAACAAAATATAAATTTGCAAAAATTACTACCAAAGCCTGTGTTTTATCACCGCAACTTAATTTTTTTATATTTCAATTGTCAAAAATGTAGTTAAAACGGACCATTTAACACCGCGCAACATAAAAATGCATATAAAAAATTAATATTTTGTTCAAAATAACGGTAAAAAAGACAAGTTATGTGAAAACTTGTCTATTTACGGTTATTTCGAACCGAATTTTTAATTTTTACGTGCATTTTTATATTGCGTGGAATTAAATTGCGCATTTTACCCACATTTGGGACAATTTAAATATCAAAAATTGGAGTTGAGGTAACAAAACACACGCTTTATTAGTAATTTTTGCTAATTAATTTTTTTTTTGTGCTTTTGTTCATTATTTGTCCATTTGAATGTCATTTTGAACGATATGTACCAATATCTTTACAAAATAATGGGTAAATGGATAATTTCACCCAATATGACATAAAATTGCACTACAAAGTTAAATATTCTAATCGAAAAAACGGTAAATAAACAAGTTGACACAACAATAGTCGTTTTAACGGTTGTTTTGAACCAAATATTTAATTTTTAAGTGCAATTTAAGGTCATTTGGGGTAAAACTGTTCATTGAACCGACATTTTGAACAATTTTTTATATTAAAAAATTGAGTTATGGTGATTAAAATAACTTTGGTAGAATTCTGATATTAATTGTAAAAAATGATGTTCAAATGGACAAATAATGAAATAAAATACAAAAATGATATAATTTAGCAAAAAATACTACCAAAGAATGTGTTTTATCACCACACATCTAGTTTTTTATATTAAAATTGTCCAAAATAAACGTAAAATGAACAATAGAACTTCACGCAACATAAAAATGAACTTCACTCATTTAACCGACATTTTGAACAATTTAATTATGAAACAATTGAGTTGTAATGATAAAATTAACTTTGGTATAATTTTGGTATTAATTGTTCAAAATGAGGTTCAAATGGACAAATAATGAAAAAACACAAAAAAAATATATTAATTGGCAAAAATTACTACCAAAGCGTGTGTTTTATTACAAAACCTCAATTTTGTTATTTTTTAATTGTCCAAAATGTGGGTAAAATGGACCATTTACCCCGCGTAACGGGAATAACGGTAAAACAGACAAGTTTTGTGTAAACTTGTCTATTAGCCATTTTTTCGATCCAAATTTTAAATTTTTCCGTGCATTTTGATTTTTGCGTGGGGTTAAATTGTGCACTTAACCCACATTTTAAACAATTAAAATATATAAGGATTGAATGGTGGTGACAAAACACACGCTGTGGTAGTAATTTTTGCTTATTAATGTTTTTTTGTGTTGTTTTGAACCAAATATTTAATTTTTAAGTGCAGTTCAAAGTCATTTGGGGTGAATCTCTCCATTTAACCGACACTTTGAACAATTTCAATATGAAACAATTGAGTTGTGGTGACAAAACACACTTTGGTAGAATTTTGGTAATAATTGTTCAAAATAACGTTTAAATGGACCAATAATGAATAAAAACACAAGAAAAATATAAATTAGAAGATATTACTACCAAAGCGTGTGTGTTATCACCAGAACTAAATTTTTTTAAAATTTCAATTGTCCAAAATGTGGGTAAAATGGGCCATAAACCCCCACGCAACTTTTAATTGCACGTCAAAATTTAATATTTTGTTCGAAAAAACGGTAAAACAGACAAATTTTGTGTAAAATGGTGTATTTACCGTTATTTCGAAACAAATTTTAGAATTAAAAAAAACAAAAAAAAAATTTTAATTAGCAAAAATTACTACCATAACGTGTGTTTTATCACCACAACTCACTTTTTTGATATTTTTATTGTCCAAAATGTGGGTAAAATGGACCATTTAACCCCGCGCAACATAAAAATGCAAGTCAAAATTTAATATTTTTTTCGAAATAACGGTAAAACAGACAAGTTTAGTGAAAACTTGTGTATTTACCGTTATTTTGAACCAAATTTTAAATTTTGACGTGCATTTTTATATTGCATGAGGTTATATTGGTGGATTACCCACATTGTGAACAATCTTAAATCAAAAAAAATTTATTTGAGGTGACAAAACAAACGCTTTTGTAGTAATTTTGGATACTTAATATTTTTTTTTGTATTTTTGTTCATTCTTTGTCCATTTTAATGTCATTTTGACGATATGTACCCAAAATCTTAACAAAATAATGAGTTAATGGAGAATTTCACCCCAAATGACATAAAATTGCACCTTAAAATTAAATATTTTGATCAAAATTACGGTTAATTGACAAATTGACACAAAACTTGTCGTTTTAACCGTTATTTTGAACCAAATATTTAATTTTTAAGTGCAATTTTATGTCATTTGGGGTTAAATTATGCATTTACCGGACATATTGAACAATTAAGATATAAAACAATTGAGTTGTGGTGATAAAATTAACTTTTGTAGAATTTAAGTATAAATTATTCAAAATGACAATAAAATATGAATGACGTTAAAATTTTTATTCAATAATGAATATAAAATACAAAAAATTTATAAATAAGTAAAAATTACTACCAAAGCGTGTGTTTTATCACCACAACTCTTTTTGTGTGTATTCCAATTGTTCAAAATTTGGAAAGATGGACAATATAACCCCAT
Organism: Tipula lateralis; assembly: GCA_963932295.1. Classification (NCBI taxonomy): domain Eukaryota; kingdom Metazoa; phylum Arthropoda; class Insecta; order Diptera; family Tipulidae; genus Tipula; species Tipula lateralis. The sequence continues at coordinate 250,940 of CAWVQQ010000609.1, forward strand.
GCAACATTTAAATGCACGTAAAAATTTAATATTTGGTTCGAAATAACGGTAAAACCGACCAGTTTTGTTTAAACTTGTCTATTTATCGTTATTTCTTACCAAATTTTAAATTTTTCGTGCATTTATATATTGCGTGAGGTTAAGTTGTGCATTTTACCCAAATTTTTTAACATTTCAATTTAAAAAAATTGAATTGTGGTGACAAATACACGCTTTGGTAGTAATTTTGGCTTATTAATATATATTTTTTGTGTTTTTTTGTACCAAATATTTAATTTTTAAGTGCAATTTAATGTCATTTGGGCTGAAATTCTCCATTTGACCGACATTTTGAACAATTTTTGAATAAAACAATTGAGTTGTGGTGATAAAACACACTTTGGTAGAATTTTGGTATAAATTGTTCCAAATGACGTTCAAATGGACAAATAATGAATAAAAACACAAAAAAAATTAATTAGAAAAAATTACTACCAAAGCGGGTGTTTTATCACCACAACTCAATTTTTTTATATTTCAATTGTCCACAATGTGGGTCTTATGGACCATTTACCCCGCACAACATAAAAATCACGTTAAAATTTAATATTTTGTTCGAAATAACGGTAAAACAGACAAGTTTGGTATTAAATTGTCTATATACAGATATTTCGAACCAAATTTTAAATTTTAACGTGCATTTATATTGCGTGGGGTTAAATTGTGCATTTGATTGAATTGTGGTGACAAAACACACGCTTTAGTAGTAATTTTTGCTTATTAATGTCTCTTTTTATGTTGTTTTGAACCAAATATTTCATTTTTAAGGGCAATTTAATGTCATTTGGGGTGTAATTCTCTATTAAACCGACATTTTTAACAATTTCAATATGGAACAATTGAGATGTGGTGACAAAACACACTTTGGTAGAATTTTGGTATTAATTGTCCCAAATGACGTTCAAATGGACAAATAAGGAATAAAAACACAAAAAAAATATAAATTAAAAATAATTACTACCAAAGCGTGTGTTTCATCATCACAACTCAATTCTTTAATATTTCAATTGTTCAAAATGTGGGTAAAATGGACCATTTAACCCCGCGCAACATCAAAATTTACGTTTAAATCTAATATTTAGTTCGAAATAACGGTAAAACAGACCAAATTTGTGTAAACTTGTCTATTTACCGTTATTTCGAACCAAAATTAAAATTTTTCGTGCATTCGTATATTGCGTGAGGTTAAATTGTGAATTTTACCCACATTTAGAACAATTTCAATATCAAAAAATTGAATTTTGGTGACAAAACACACGCTTTGGTAGTAATTTTTGATAACAAATATTTATTTTTTGTGTTATTTTTTACCAAATATTTAATTTTTAAGTGCAATTTAATGTCATTTGGGCTAAAATTCTCCATTTGACCGACATTTTGAACAATTTCAATATGAAAAAATTGAATTGTGGTGATAAAACACACTTTGGTAGAGTTTTAGTATTAATTGTTCCAAATGAAGTTCAAATGGACAAATAATGAATAAAAACGCATAAAAAATAAAAATTAGCAAAAATTTCTTCCACAGCGTTCGTTTTATCACCACAACTCAATTTTTTTATAGTTTTATTGTCCAAAATGTGGGTTAAATGGACCATATACCCCGCGCAACATAAAAATGCACGTAAAAATTTAAAATTTGATCGAAATAATGGTAAAACAGACAAGTTTAGTGTAACATTGTGTATTTACCGTTATTTCGAACCAAATTTTAAATTTTTGCGTGTATTTTTTATTGTGTGGGGTAAAATTGTTTATTTTACTAACATTTTTAACAATTGAAATATATAAGGATTGAATTGTGGTGACAAAACTCACGCTGTGGAAGTAATTTTTGCTTTTTAATGTTTTTTTTGTGTTGTTTTGAACCAAATATTTCATTTTTAAGGGCAGTTTAATGTCATTTGGGGTAAAATTCTCCATTTAACCGACATTTTGAACAATTTTAAAATGAAACAATTGAGTTGTGGTGATAAAACACACTTTGGTAGAATTTTGGTATTAATTGTAAAAATTACGTTCAAATGGACAAATCATGAATAAAAACACAAAAAAAATATAGATTAGCAAAAATTACTACCAACGCGTGTGTTTTATCACCACAACTCAATTTTTTTATATTTTTATTGTCCAAAATGTAGGTCTAGTGGACCATTTACCCCGCGCAACATAAAAATGCACGTTAAAATTTAATATTTTGTTCGAAATAACCATGAAACAGACAAGTTTTGTGTAAACTTGTCTATTTACGGTTATTTCGAACCAAATTTTAAATTTTGATGTGCATTTTTTAATTGCATGGGGTTAAATTGTGCATTTTGCCCACATTTTGAACCATTTAAATATCAAAAAATTGAATTGAGGTGACAAAACACACGCTTAAGTAGTAATTTTTGCTAATTTATATTTTTTTTGTGTTTTTGTTCATTTTTTGTCCATTTGAACGTCATTTTGAACGACATGTACCAAAGTCTTAACAAAATAGTGGGTTAATGGAGAATTTCACCCCAAATGACATAAAAATTCACCTTAAAAATTAAAAATGTTTATTGAAATAACGGTAAATAGACAAAATGACACAAAACTAGTTTTACCGTTATTTTGAACCGAATAATTAATTTTTAAGTTTAATTAAATGTCATTTGAGGTGAAATTTGTAAGGAACTTTGGATCGAAAGATCCACATCCCACTTACAGATTCATCCAGCAGAGGCCACTACGCGGTGATTCTAGCCGACTTAGCCCAGGGTTAATGCGTGGGGGTCTGTAGCACATGCTGGATGCTTGAATACACCGCTTAAATAAATAGAATAGCAGAAAAAGGAGAAAAAAAATGAACACTTATGAACTCGATCGCTAATTCTTTTATCATCTCACCCCTTCTAAGAAAATAATTATTTCATGACCTTATAAATTTATTTGTCTGATACTTCAAAAATAAAATAAGAATACATAGGATAGAGTAAATTAGTTATAAATATAAAAAAATGGTTTGTGCCCCAGTAATATTAACTCGAACATTCCATCACCGAATTAAGAACTAAAATCTTAAAGGTAACCACAGCAAATCAAAATAAAATCAAAACTTACCGAGTATCAGCTTGAAGAAGCGCTTCCCAATTGCTATACTGGAATAAATTTTGTTAGCTTATACAACAAAAAATAGTTGCACTAGATGGTCACTATCGAATTGATATTACTTTAACACTAACAGAACTAAATAAAAAAAATATGTAATATAAAGAAAATTCATAAAGTTATCGGCAAATCTTACAAAAAAAATATTTATCGATAGATTCTCGCGTAGGAATAATTTATGTTTAATTAACCTGCATGAAATAATTAAAAAAACTATAACTAATAATATGTCACTTTATAATTTTAAATAAATTAAGAAATTAACTTAATTGCACTTATATAATACTTATAATTATATTTTATAAATGTATCGGCTTCCTTAACACAAGTTTTTGTTAAGATCCAATGGCGGTGATTTAACCAAACGCCTTCCAAAACAACGTGGTTTAGAATCCATCAGGTGTATATTTGGACTAATGGCCGCAATTTTCATCAGCTAATACAAATCAGCCGGGTTTGAGTCAAAAGCCTGTATTTGCGAATACAAATCTATACACATAACGAAAGTTTAGTTTTAACGTCGTTGTAAACTAAAGAATTAATCTCATGTTACCTGATATTAAATGAATAGATAAATTCATTAAACGGCCTCACGCATAATTATGATACACATAATTATGGAAATAAATATGATCACACCGCCAACATCCACCCAACAAAAGATTTGATACTGAATGTAATATTTAGTTAGAAAACCAAAATTACTCGTAATTTACATAAATACGAGATCATCTCGCGATTCTCTCATTTCTCTTAAGAGTTTATAAGTTTATATTTTATAAATTTTTAATGCATTGCAACACAAATATCAATTAATGGACCATTCATTACATCGTGGGGAAACCTACCCCTTGAGAAGTCTCATAGCCGGTTCTAAATCATTAGATCGACCTTAGAACGTCTTTAGCATGATAAATTCCTAATGGGTTCCCGTTTTCATCATGAACTTCATAAGCTACATTACCGACAGGCTTGTGAATCACTCCTCTGATGGCCCTTGGCGCTAACTTAGCACTAAAGTGTTTAATGGCATCACTCTGAGCAAAATTTCTAACATATACTATATCTCCAGAATTGAAATGACGAGACCGAGAACGCAGATTGTATATGTTTGCGCTTTTCATATGAGCTTGTCTTAGAGATTCGATTGCATTTTTGCGAACTAAACTTAATTGGTTTGCTTTGTTTGTCGTGGAAAAATATCCGTCTTCACAAAACCCTAATAATTTGTAAAGATCATATTCACAGCCATTACCTATCTGGTTTTGTCCAAACAAGACAAAATGAGGCGAATACCCAGTTCCACTATGCTTGGCATTGTTCAAGGCCGATTCGAATTCATACAAGTGCGCATCCTACGTCTTCTGGTCTTGTTTAATAAAAGAACGGATAGCGGTTAATAATGTCCTGTTTACTCGTTCGGAGGCATTGCTCTGTGGCGAGTATTTAGGAGTAAAAGTATGTTTTATTCGGTATTTATCTACAAATTGTTTGAAAAGTAACGAACAGAATTGCTGTCCATTATCAGAAAAAATGGTTTGTGGAACGGAAAAACGAAGAATAAGCTTTTCTAAATATGTAATAGTACCTTTGGCAGTAGCTTGCCTCATTGGATGAAGCCATACAAACCGAGATAATTTGTCTACTACAATCAAAATATAGCAATTTCCATTTTTGGACCTTGGATATGGCCCAAGATAATCTACATATAACCATTGAAAAGGCCGAAAAACTTCATAAAACCCTTCAATTGGTGGCCTTGTAATGAAATTACTAGGTTTACATGTTCTGCAAATAGGGCAACTATTAATGTAATCCTTCACTTGTTTAGTCATTCCCGACCAATAAAACTGTCGTTGTAACCTCTCTAAAGTTTTTGCAATTCCAAGGTGCGCTGAAGTAGGCGAGGAATGAGCTCGATCAAGTAAGTCTTTAGTCATGGATGCAGGGACAATCAATTTCCATGGACTAGCGACCATATCGTCGTATGAAATTCCTGAATTAAGGCAGATTAACATTTTACCATCTTGAACGCGAATATTGGTTTCGTCATTAGGTGTTTTTTGAACCTCAAGGATTTTAGAAGTATACTGTGGCTCTAAAAACGCCGTAGATGAGAGATCAATATGCAGTGCTGGAATATCATTTTGCAAATCTATGTTTTTAATAAGATTTTCAGAAACACAAACGCCATCCATATGAATTCTAGATAAGGCATCAGGCACAACATTTTTAACCCCACTTCTATGTGTGATTGTAAATTTGTAAGGCTGCAGCTTAAGTGCCCACCTAGCAAGACGGCCCGTTAGGTCTCGTTGCGACATTAACCATTTTAAGCTCGCGTGGTCGGTAATGACGGAAAAAGCATACCCCTCTACATAAGCTCGAAAACATTTTATTCCGTGAACTACTGCATAGCATTCGAGCTCAGTGACAGAATAATTTCTCTGAGTCGAATTTAATTTTTTTGAGGTATAAGCTATCGGATGCTCACCTCCACTATCGTCTACCTGGAAAAGTACGCTACCAATATCTGTCGAACTGGCGTCGCATTGAATGTAAAATTTACGGTTAAAATCGGGATTTTGCAATACCGGAGCTGAAATTAAAGCTTGTTTTAAGGAGTCCAGAGCAATTTGGGAATCATTAGTCCACATAAAAGAACGATTTTTTTTCAACTACTCTGTTAGAGAAGCAGCCAAACTAGAATAGTTTGGTATGAACCTTCGATAATACCCAGTCATTCCCAGAAACCGACGAACATGACGGATATTTTTAGGTAGGGGGTAATCCTTAATGCAGCTTACTTTTTCTGGATCTACTTGAAGAGTTCCATTACCGACAATATAACCCAAGTATTTTATATATTTACACATAAATTTACTCTTACTAACATTAATAGTTAAATTTGCCTCCCTAAGTAGACGACCCACTTCGCTCAACAATGACAGGTGCTCCTCTAGCGTAGCCGAAGTGATCAGAAGGTCGTCGAGGTAAACGAAGACCCGATCGTGAAGGTGATATGGAATCACCCGGTCCATCAATCGTCACATCCGTTATGGGGCGTTGCATAACCCGAAAGGCATTACCGAAAACTGGTACAGAGGTCGACCGGGTACGGTGAAGGCCGTCTTATCCCTTGATCCCTTATCGAGGGGAATCTGCCAAAAGGCATCCTTTAAATCAATACTAGAAATATAACTAGTTTGATCAAGGCGCCCCAGAAGCCCCTCAATAATGGGTAAGGGGTAAGCGTCCTTCTTTGTAACCTCGTTAACCTTTCAGGCATCCAAGCATAATCGTATTTCACCATTTGCCTTTGTAACTAAGGTAACCGGGGAACTCCACTCACTATCACGAGACTCTTCGATCACCCCGAGACTTAGCATTCTGTCAATTTCAGCGTATAACTTAGCTCGAACTGCCGGCGAAACGGAGTAGTATCGCTGTTTAATAGGAGTAGCATTTTCGACTAACTTGATTTAATGCTTGGTCAATGAAGTTTTACCAAGTCCTAACGTCTCTGACGAAGGTAACGAATTTATAATGTTATTTAACTTTAACATTTCAGAATGTGTGAGCTCATGCCTATTCGGGGCCGACAACAAGGTAGATGGGGTGATAGATGAAACCACATCCTCCTTGGTTTCCATAATTGCTGGAACAATGCCAAATTCTCGCCAGAAATCAATGCCCAAATACACTTCCTCCATCAAATTGGGACATAAATGAAACCTAAATGGCTTGCTTTGGCCATTAAAAGTAGTGGTAATAATTAGATATCCAAGCACACGATGCTTCTGTCCACTTGCAGTGCTTAAAATAGAGGGTCGATTTACGATTTTACTTACATGATTGGATAAAACTGTCTCACAACCTTTCCCAAGAACACTCAAATTCGCTACACTATCTAATAGCCCACAAAACTTAGAGTCACCAATTTGTACGTCGGCACGAGGTCTTCCATCATGAGTGTCAGTAATAATTGTTGCGTTTATGAGTTTAGACATAATTCTACGAGACTGCCAGTAATTTACAGATCTATGTGAACGACGATTCACTATGCCTTCCGTAGGAGAAAAGGCAATACGTGGCGTATGGTCTGAGATTATTTTGTATGAGTTGGGTGGTTCGCCCAAGTATTGGTGGCGGCTTCTTCCGTCACTGGAATGTCTTTTGGTGCTGGTAGATGGTATAGGGAGCCTTTCCCAGCCGAAATACTCCCTGACGGTCCGTTTCCCGATCGTATGAGGCATCGTTGACATTGAGATTCGTCGACATCTGGAAAACCACACCTTTTACAGAACTTATGGATAGTACATTTATACGGGCATTGCGTATAGACATGACCAATTTCAACGCAGTTAAAACACACGACAGGCTTGGAATAACTAATTGGCCTTTGGGAATAGCTTGAATTACCTGGGTAATTGCGGCTGACCGTTGGCCTTTGATAAATAGCAGCGAGATTGGTATCGAGTGGTGGTCTCTCAACCCCTCGAAGATCATTTAAGGGTGCTTTATAATATTGATCCAAGGCTGGGGGTAAGTTCCCACCGGATAATGCAACATCATATCGGGCATTATCTTCTAAAACTGTCGTTTGGGTAGCGAAGTTTGCCATTTTTGTAATTTCACTTACTTCGAACCTACTTTTATTGGGGTTACTTTGTAAACCAGATTCAGGATTGTTACCTTCCTCTATCCAACTTTCTTCTAAATCACGACACCGATGTAACAGCTGGTCAAGAGACTGAAATACTTCCCTCCTGGTAGCAATTCTGAGACCAGGACGCATGTTCTTTTTAACAATTCGCATGAATTCTGCGTCCGAATATGGGACATGAAGCGAGCTGGATATAAGATACATATCTCGAAAATATGTCATAAAAGACTCATTCCTTTTATAATTCTGCTGCCGTTTGTCAAGTTCGGTTTTAATGTGATCATCAGTTCGGGAATCTCGAAAATAACGAAGTATTTCCTCACGCAAATGATTCCAAGTAATTTCTTTTTCAAAATTCTTACGGATAAAGGCCCAATACCATTCTTACGCCTCTTTGGTTAGTAGGGAAGCAAATTCTTTGGTCAACCGTGTTTGCGATACATTAAATGTATTGGCTAAATATTCGGCTTGGAATATGAATTTTTCAACTGCTCGGTCCATTCTTTCACCACCGTATTTTAGATTCCAATTTTTTAAAAGTTTGGACTCATCTCTTACCATGTAAGGTGAGCGGGTAAAGGTATGACCTGGGGTTGAATTTTGCTGATCATAAAACATGGCATTGTCAGGTTTAGAATTAGAATTGGGTGATAGATTAGATGGAATATTAACATTTGCAACTGAGTTCACGAAATTGCCTGTTCTAGTTTTTTTTGTAGAATGAATATTAAGGTTCTCAATTTTTTGTTTCAGTTCAGCCAGTGTATCATCTAAACGTTTTGCTTGGGAGCCTGCTAGATGAATTGGTACATGGGCAATGGAAGTGTTTGGACCTATTCCCTTGTTAAAATGTACTTCGCGCGGTTGACCCCCGATAGTTGAGACTTCTAATTTAAGTGATTGTACCAAGTCCGTGATACTCTCAATTTCGTCATGCAGATTTGTACTTCTAATGAGGTTGGCTTCTCCTATTTGTGGATCTTGCAATAAATTTGGGTTATTGTACGAACTAACAGGTCGGGAATGAATGTTATGAATAGGATAGATTTCTTGAATTCCCACTGGAATATCATAATTCGAATTTTTAGACTTCGATTCGTTCAAGTACTCCTCCTCATTGGAGGGCACGAAATCATCATGTTCTAATAACGAAGAGCTGTGAATTAGCTCTCTCATTGATTCTTCGTTCACTTTTTCGGATGTTAAATTTGCTTGAGCTACTATGAGTAACAATTTTTTGCATGCTTCTAACGATAACATGGAACGAACTCTGGCAATTCGCGACGATTGTATTCGAATAAGCCGATTGCGTATGTGGATTAAACGTGATTCAGCTTTTTCAAATTGAATGGGATCCACATCATTTCCGGTTAAATCAGACTGGATCTGCTTCAATTTGTGAGTACAAAGCGATACTTCCCGCATCGGATTTTTACGGGCATTTGCATGCGCACGATTAGGTTGTAACACTGGAGTCTCTTCCTCTTTCACTATTAGTGTTTTTAACATATTATAACGTTTAATATCACTCCCGGTTAAATTTCGTACCTCACACTCAACTTTGAACTCGTCGTTCGTCAAATTGTCGACATTAAGAGCACCTCTGTTCTTTAATTTTATCGACGTGACGCCACCTTCATCAGACCCAGAAGATTTTTCAAAATTACGAGGTGACTGAACTATTGCCTTTTCAATATTGGTGCTTGAAAATTCGCTTGGATTCATGATGTAATATTATAATAATAAAACAATGAGAGTAAACAATTAGAGTAAGTAACTGAGTATTAAAATAGAAAAAAAAATGTATAAAATTTTGGAAAAGCCAATTCAAATTGCAAACCAAAATTTTAACAATATACAAAGAAACAAATTTAATAAAAAAAATCGAGTCAATATACGAGTATATCTTCCATAAAGTAATAAACCTTAAACCAAAATAATATAAAAACTACTTATAAAAAAAAATGAATATTAATTAAATATTATATAACCTTTTTAATTCGTAAAAGATAAGGAGGGGTTGAATGATCAGAAGAATTAGTCGAATCGAGTCCTAGTTAAATATTTAGTTAAGAATTTTAGATGTATAAAATGAAGAAGAAAAAAAATCAAAGAACCTGCATTCGTAACTCATTGGTTATAAGATTAATTAATTATTCAACAAAAGATCTCTTTTTGGATATAATTATCTTAAACTCAATGGATTAGGAAAAGCAAAGAAAATGATAGAAAAATAATTATAACCAGAAAATATTTCTAGGAATAATACTTACTACCCTTGTATTTCACGGTCGAAACGCCTATATTATTAAACCACATGTGATCTGACTTGCAAGCAATCAATCATGTTAAATCCAGATTCACTCTCAAAAAAATCAAACCACACATCTATGTCATGAACGAATATTTCAGCTATCAACAAGTAAGATAATAACTGGACTAAGATAATATCAAACCTATTCTTATCAACAGTTAGTAAAACTTGGATTAGACATAAACTGTTCGGTCAATCACAAAAACACAAGTGTAAATGAAAATATAAAAGACAAAACAAATTAAATAAAAAGCAAATGTTAGAAAACTTGGCAGTTTATGAAAGGTTCCACCTGATGGTAAATAAATATAATTTACAGATTCTACAAATTTAATTAAAAATAGGATATCTGTAAAAATAACAATTCACCCTCCTGAAACAATTATCACAACTTTCAAATTTCCAAACTCTAGAGATTATAAACCATACCGTGTTTTGGGCGCCACTGTAAGGAACTTTGGATCGAAAGATCCGCATCCCACTTACAGATTCATCCAGCAGAGTCCACTACGCGGTGATTCTAGCCGACTTAGCTCAGGGTTAATGCGTGGGGGTCTGTAGGACATGCTGGATGCTTAAATACACCGCTTAAATAAATAGAATAGCAGAAAAAGGAGAAAAAAAAAATGAACACTTATGAACTCGATCGCTAATTCTTTTATCATTCTGATCCCTTCTAAGAAAATAATTATTTCATGACCTTATAAATTTATTTGTCTGATACTTCAAAAATAAAATAAGAATACATAGGATAGAGTAAATTAGTTATAAATATAAAAAAATGGTTTGTGCCCCAGTAATATTAACTCGAACATTCTATCACCGAATTAAGAACTAAAATCTTAAAGGTAACCACAGCAAATCAAAATAAAATCAAAACTTACCGAGTGTCAGCTTGAAAAAGCGCTTCCCAATTGCTATACTGGAATAAATTTTGTTAGCTTATACAACAAAAAATAGTTGCCCTAGATGGTCACTATCGAATTGATATTACTTTAACACTAACAGAACTAAATCAAAAAAAATATAATACAAAGAAAATTCATAAAGTTATCGGCAAATCTTACAAAAAAAAATATTTATCGATAGATTCTTGCGTAGGAATAATTTATGTTTAATTAACCTGCATGAAATAATTAAAAAAACTATAACTAATAATAAAGCACTTTATAATTTTAAATAAATTAAGAAATTAACTTAATTGCACTTATATAATACTTATAATTATATTTTATAAATGTATCGGCTTCCTTAACACAAGTTTTTGTTAAGATCCAATGGCGGTGATTTAACCAAACGCCTTCCAAAACAACGTGGTTTAGAATCCATCAGGTGTATATTTGGACTAATGGAAGCAATTTTCATCAGCTAATACAAATCAGCCGGGTTTGAGTCAAAAGCCTGTATTTGCGAATACAAATCTATACACATAACGAAAGTTTAGTTTTAACGTCGTTGTAAACTAAAGAATTAATCTCATGTTACCTGATATTAAATGAATAGATAAATTCATTAAACGGCCTCACGCATAATTATGATACACATAATTATGGAAATAAATATGATCACACCGCCAACATCCACCCAACAAAAGATTTGATACTGAATGTAATATTTAGTTAGAAAACCAAAATTACTCGTAATTTACATAAATACGAGATCATCTCGCGATTCTCTCATTTCTCTTCAGAGTTTATAAGTTTATATTTTATAAATTTTTAATGCATTGCCACACAAATATCAATTAATGGACCATTCATTACATCGTGGGGAAACCTATCCCTTGAGAAGTCTCATAGCCGGTTCTAAATCATTAGATCGACCTTAGAACGTCTTTAGCATGATAAATTCCTAATGGGTTCCCGTTTTCATCATGAACTTCATAAGCTACATTACCGACAGGCTTGTGAATCACTCCTCTGATGGCCCTTGGCGCTAACTTAGCACTAAAGGGTTTAATGGCATCACTCTGAGCAAAATTTCTAACATATACTATATCTCCAGAATTGAAATGACGAGACCGAGAACGCAGATTGTATATGTTTGCGCTTTTCATATGAGCTTGTCTTAGAGATTCGATTGCATTTTTGCGAACTAAACTTAATTGGTTTGCTTTGTTTGTCGTGGAAAAATATCCGTCTTCACAAAACCCTAATAATTTGTAAAGATCATATTCACAGCCATTACCTATCTGGTTTTGTCCAAACAAGACAAAATGAGGCGAATACCCAGTTCCACTATGCTTGGCATTGTTCAAGGCCGATTCGAATTCATACAAGTGCGCATCCCACGTCTTCTGGTCTTGTTTAATAAAAGAACGGATAGCGGCTAATAATGTCCTGTTTACTCGTTCGGAGGCATTGCTCTGTGGCGAGTATTTAGGAGTAAAAGTATGTTTTATTCGGTATTTATCTACAAATTGTTTGAAAAGTAACGAACAGAATTGCTGTCCATTATCAGAAAAAATGGTTTGTGGAACGGAAAAACGAAGAATAAGCTTTTCTAAATATGTAATAGTACCTTTGGCAGTAGCTTGCCTCATTGGATGAAGCCATACAAACCGAGATAATTTGTCTACTACAATCAAAATATAGCAATTTCCATTTTTGGACCTTTGATATGGCCCAAGATAATCTACATATAACCATTGAAAAGGCCGAAAAACTTCATAAAACCCTTCAATTGGTGGCCTTGTAATGAAATTACTAGGTTTTCATGTTCTGCAAATAGGGCAACTATTAATGTAATCCTTCACTTGTTTAGTCATTCCCGACCAATAAAACTGTCGTTGTAACCTCTCTAAAGTTTTTGCAATTCCAAGGTGCGCTGAAGTAGGCGAGGAATGAGCTCGATCAAGTAAGTCTTTAGTCATGGATGCAGGGACAATCAATTTCCATGGACTAGCGACCATATCGTCGTATGAAATTCCTGAATTAAGGCAGATTAACATTTTACCATCTTGAACGCGAATATTGGTTTCGTCATTAGGTGTTTTTTGAACCTCAAGGATTTTAGAAGTATACTGTGGCTCTAAAAACGCCGTAGATGAGAGATCAATATGCAGTGCTGGAATATCATTTTGCAAATCTATGTTTTTAATAAGATTTTCAGAAACACAAACGCCATCCATATGAATTCTAGATAAGGCATCAGGCACAACATTTTTAACCCCACTTCTATGTGTGATTGTAAATTTGTAAGGCTGCAGCTTAAGTGCCCACCTAGCAAGACGGCCCGTTAGGTCTCGTTGCGACATTAACCATTTTAAGCTCGCGTGGTCGGTAATGACGGAAAAAGCATACCCCTCTACATAAGCTCGAAAACATTTTATTCCGTGAACTACTGCATAGCATTCGAGCTCAGTGACAGAATAATTTCTCTGAGTCGAATTTAATTTTTTTGAGGTATAAGCTATCGGATGCTCACCTCCACTATCGTCTACCTGGAAAAGTACGCTACCAATATCTGTCGAACTGGCGTCGCATTGAATGTAAAATTTACGGTTAAAATCGGGATTTTGCAATACCGGAGCTGAAATTAAAGCTTGTTTTAAGGAGTCCAGAGCGATTTGGGAATCATTAGTCCACTGAAAAGAACGATTTTTTTTCAACAACTCTGTTAGAGGAGCAGCCAAACTAGAATAGTTTGGTATGAACCTTCGATAATACCCAGTCATTCCCAGAAACCGACGAACATGACGGATATTTTTAGGTAGGGGGTAATCCTTAATGCAGCTTACTTTTTCTGGATCTACTTGAAGAGTTCCATTACCGACAATATAACCCAAGTATTTTATATATTTACACATAAATTTACTCTTACTAACATTAATAGTTAAATTTGCCTCCCTAAGTAGACGACCCACTTCGCTCAACAATGACAGGTGCTCCTCTAGCGTAGCCGAAGTGATCAGAAGGTCGTCGAGGTAAACGAAGACCCGATCGTGAAGGTGATATGGAATCACCCGGTCCATCAATCGTCACATCCGTTATGGGGCGTTGCATAACCCGAAAGGCATTACCGAAAACTGGTACAGAGGTCGACCGGGTACGGTGAAGGCCGTCTTATCCCTTGATCCCTTATCGAGGGGAATCTGCCAAAAGGCATCCTTTAAATCAATACTAGAAATATAACTAGTTTGATCAAGGCGCCCCAGAAGCCCCTCAATAATGGGTAAGGGGTAAGCGTCCTTCTTTGTAACCTCGTTAACCTTTCAGGCATCCAAGCATAATCGTATTTCACCATTTGCCTTTGTAACTAAGGTAACCGGGGAACTCCACTCACTATCACGAGACTCTTCGATCACCCCGAGACTTAGCATTCTGTCAATTTCAGCGTATAACTTAGCTCGAACTGCCGGCGAAACGGAGTAGTATCGCTGTTTAATAGGAGTAGCATTTTCGACTAACTTGATTTAATGCTTGGTCAATGAAGTTTTACCAAGTCCTAACGTCTCTGACGAAGGTAACGAATTTATAATGTTATTTAACTTTAACATTTCAGAATGTGTGAGCTCATGCCTATTCGGGGCCGACAACAAGGTAGATGGGGTGATAGATGAAACCACATCCTCCTTGGTTTCCATAATTGCTGGAACAATGCCAAATTCTCGCCAGAAATCAATGCCCAAATACACTTCCTCCATCAAATTGGGACATAAATGAAACCTAAATGGCTTGCTTTGGCCATTAAAAGTAGTGGTAATAATTAGATATCCAAGCACACGATGCTTCTGTCCACTTGCAGTGCTTAAAATAGAGGGTCGATTTACGATTTTACTTACATGATTGGATAAAACTGTCTCACAACCTTTCCCAAGAACACTCAAATTCGCTACACTATCTAATAGCCCACAAAACTTAGAGTCACCAATTTGTACGTCGGCACGAGGTCTTCCATCATGAGTGTCAGTAATAATTGTTGCGTTTATGAGTTTAGACATAATTCTACGAGACTGCCAGTAATTTACAGATCTATGTGAACGACGATTCACTATGCCTTCCGTAGGAGAAAAGGCAATACGTGGCGTATGGTCTGAGATTATTTTGTATGAGTTGGGTGGTTCGCCCAAGTATTGGTGGCGGCTTCTTCCGTCACTGGAATGTCTTTTGGTGCTGGTAGATGGTATAGGGAGCCTTTCCCAGCCGAAATACTCCCTGACGGTCCGTTTCCCGATCGTATGAGGCATCGTTGACATTGAGATTCGTCGACATCTGGAAAACCACACCTTTTACAGAACTTATGGATAGTACATTTATACGGGCATTGCGTATAGACATGACCAATTTCAACGCAGTTAAAACACACGACAGGCTTGGAATAACTAATTGGCTTTTGGGAATAGCTTGAATTACCTGGGTAATTGCGGCTGACCGTTGGCCTTTGATAAATAGCAGCGAGATTGGTATCGAGTGGTGGTCTCTCAACCCCTCGAAGATCATTTAAGGGTGCTTTAAATTATTGATCCAAGGCTGGGGGTAAGTTCCCACCGGATAATGCAACATCATATCGGGCATTATCTTCTAAAACCGTCGTTTGGGTAGCGAAGTTTGCCATTTTTGTAATTTCACTTACTTCGAACCTACTTTTATTGGGGTTACTTTGTAAACCAGATTCAGGATTGTTACCTTCCTCTATCCAACTTTCTTCTAAATCACGACACCGATGTAACAGCTGGTCAAGAGACTGAAATACTTCCCTCCTGGTAGCAATTCTTAGACCAGGACGCATGTTCTTTTTAACAATTCGCATGAATTCTGCGTCCGAATATGGGACATGAAGCGAGCTGGATATAAGATACATATCTCGAAAATATGTCATAAAAGACTCATTCCTTTTATAATTCTGCTGCCGTTTGTCAAGTTCGGTTTTAATGTGATCATCAGTTCGGGAATCTCGAAAATAACGAAGTATTTCCTCACGCAAATGATTCCAAGTAATTCCTTTTTCAAAATTCTTACGGATAAAGGCCCAATACCATTCTTACGCCTCTTTGGTTAGTAGGGAAGCAAATTCTTTGGTCAACCGTGTTTGCGATACATTAAATGTATTGGCTAAATATTCGGCTTGGAATATGAATTTTTCAACTGCTCGGTCCATTCTTTCACCACCGTATTTTAGATTCCAATTTTTTAAAAGTTTGGACTCATCTCTTACCATGTAAGGTGAGCGGGTAAAGGTATGACCTGGGGTTGAATTTTGCTGATCATAAAACATGGCATTGTCAGGTTTAGAATTAGAATTGGGTGATAGATTAGATGGAATATTAACATTTGCAACTGAGTTCACGAAATTGCCTGTTCTAGTTTTTTTTGTAGAATGAATATTAAGGTTCTCAATTTTTTGTTTCAGTTCAGCCAGTGTATCATCTAAACGTTTTGCTTGGGAGCCTGCTAGATGAATTGGTACATGGGCAATGGAAGTGTTTGGACCTATTCCCTTGTTAAAATGTACTTCGCGCGGTTGACCCCCGATAGTTGAGACTTCTAATTTAAGTGATTGTACCAAGTCCGTGATACTCTCAATTTCGTCATGCAGATTTGTACTTCTAATGAGGTTGGCTTCTCCTATTTGTGGATCTTGCAATAAATTTGGGTTATTGTACGAACTAACAGGTCGGGAATGAATGTTATGAATAGGATAGATTTCTTGAATTCCCACTGGAATATCATAATTCGAATTTTTAGACTTCGATTCGTTCAAGTACTCCTCCTCATCGGAGGGCACGAAATCATCATGTTCTAATAACGAAGAGCTGTGAATTAGCTCTCTCATTGATTCTTCGTTCACTTTTTCGGATGTTAAATTTGCTTGAGCTACTATGAGTAACAATTTTTCGCATGCTTCTAACGATAACATGGAACGAACTCTGGCAATTCGCGACGATTGTATTCGAATAAGCCGATTGCGTATGTGGATAAAACGTGATTCAGCTTTTTCAAATTGAATGGGATCCACATCATTTCCGGTTAAATCAGACTGGATCTGCTTTAATTTGTGAGTACAAAGCGATACTTCCCGCATCGGATTTTTACGGGCATTTGCATGCGCACGATTAGGTTGTAACACTGGAGTCTCTTCCTCTTTCACTATTAGTGTTTTTAACATATTATAACGTTTAATATCACTCCCGGTTAAATTTCGTACCTCACACTCAACTTTGAACTCGTCGTTCGTCAAATTGTCGACATTAAGAGCACCTCTGTTCTTTAATTTTATCGACGTGACGCCACCTTCATCAGACCCAGAAGATTTTTCAAAATTACGAGGTGACTGAACTATTGCCTTTTCAATATTGGTGCTTGAAAATTCGCTTGGATTCATGATGTAATATTATAATAATAAATCAATGAGAGTAAACAATTAGAGTAAGTAACTGAGTATTAAAATAGAAAAAAAAATGTATAAAATTTTGGAAAAGCCAATTCAAATTGCAAACCAAAATTTTAGCAATATACAAAGAAACAAATTTAATAAAAAAAATCGAGTCAATATACGAGTATATCTTCCATAAAGTAATAAACCTTAAACCAAAATAATATAAAAACTACTTATAAAAAAAAATGAATATTAATTAAATATTATATAACCTTTTTAATTCGTAAAAGATAAGGAGGGGTTGAATGATCAGAAGAATTAGTCGAGTCGAGTCCTAGTTAAATATTTAGTTAAGAATTTTAGATGTATAAAATGAAGAAGAAAAAAAAATCAAAGAACCTGCATTCGTAACTCATTGGTTATAAGATTTATTAATTATTCAACAAAAGATCTCTTTTTGGATATAATTATCTTAAACTCAATGGATTAGGAAAAGCAAAGAAAATGATAGAAAAATAATTATAACCAGAAAATATTTCTAGGAATAATACTTACTACCCTTGTATTTCACGGTCGAAACGCCTATATTATTAAACCACATGTGATCTGACTTGCAAGCAATCAATCATGTTAAATCCAGATTCACTCTCAAAAAAATCAAACCACACATCTATGTCATGAACGAATATTTCAGCTATCAACAAGTAAGATAATAACTGGACTAAGATAGTATCAAACCTATTCTTATCAACAGTTAGTAAAACTTGGATTAGACATAAACTGTTCGGTCAATCACAAAAACACAAGTGTAAATGAAAATATAAAAGACAAAAAAAATTAAATAAAAAGCAAATGTTAGAAAACTTGGCAGTTTATGAAAGGTTCCACCTGATGGTAAATAAATATAATTTACAGATTCTACAAATTTAATTAAAAATAGGATATCTGTAAAAATAACAATTCACCCTCCTGAAACAATTATCACAACTTTCAAATTTCCAAACTCTAGAGATTATAAACCATACCGTGTTTTGGGCGCCACTGTAAGGAACTTTGGATCGAAAGATCCGCATCCCACTTACAGATTCATCCAGCAGAGTCCACTACGCGGTGATTCTAGCCGACTTAGCTCAGGGTTAATGCGTGGGGGTCTGTAGGACATGCTGGATGCTTAAATACACCGCTTAAATAAATAGAATAGCAGAAAAAGGAGAAAAAAAAAATGAACACTTATGAACTCGATCGCTAATTCTTTTATCATCTCACCCCTTCTAAGAAAATAATTATTTCATGACCTTATAAATTTATTTGTCTGATACTTCAAAAATAAAATAAGAATACATAGGATAGAGTAAATTAGTTATAAATATAAAAAAATGGTTTGTGCCCCAGTAATATTAACTCGAACATTCCATCACCGAATTAAGAACTAAAATCTTAAAGGTAACCACAGCAAATCAAAATAAAATCAAAACTTACCGAGTATCAGCTTGAAGAAGCGCTTCCCAATTGCTATACTGGAATAAATTTTGTTAGCTTATACAAAAAAAAATAGTTGCACTAGATGGTCACTATCGAATTGATATTACTTTAACACTAACAGAACTAAATAAAAAAAAAATATAATACAAAGAAAATTCATAAAGTTATCGGCAAATCTATCGGCGAGAACTATCGCGGTATAGCTCTCCTTTGCACAGCATACAAGTTACTGTCTTACATAATCTTGGGAAGAATTACTCCTCTAGCGGAGGAAATTGTCGGTGACTACCAAGGAGGATTCCGTCCAAATCGGTCAGTCACTGATCAAGTTTTTTCGCTGCGGATGATTCTTTCCAAGTACTACGAAACATCTCGCGATGTACACCAGGTATTCCTAGATTTCAAGCAAGCCTATGACTCGATCAATCGAGAGAGGCTATGGTATGCGCTTGAATATTTAGGAATACCAAAAAAATATGTACATCTGTGTAAAATGACAGAAACGCAGTCACAATGCTGTGTTAAAGTTGAGAACAGGCTATCGAGAACTTTTGCAATCAATTCCGGTGTTCGACAAGGAGATGCGCTGTCCCCGATACTTTTTAATCTCATGTTGGAATACATCCTTCGTAAAAGTGAAACACCTCAGGACAATATCTTATTCCGACAATCCAATCAACTTCTTGCTTATGCAGATGATATCTGTGTGATTGGATTAACTGGCAACGGAGTGAAAGAGATACTTGATCCACTGGAACAGTGTTCAGCTTCCGTTGGTCTCAAAATCAACGAGTCAAAAACCAAATATCTAATCTCGGGTTTTAGAGACCAAGACGCAATTGATTTCAGTAGTGGAAACCACACGTTTGAAGGAGTGATGAGATTCAAGTATCTTGGATCTCTCATCACTCACGATAATAGTGTGGGCGAGGATATCAAGGTCCGCCTTGCCGCTGGCAATCGGGCTTTGTATCCTCTACGTCCACTGCTGAAATCAAAATATCTTGCAACTACGGATAAGCTGAAACTGTACAGAGTGTTGATCAGACCCGTTGTCATGTATGGATGTGAGAGTTGGACCTTGACGGATGAGTACGAAAGATGGCTTCTAACATTCGAGAGAAGAATCATGCGTGTGATATATGGTCCAAAACGCGACGTCGATGGCACTTACCGAGTTCTTTTCAATCACGAGATCAGGAATTTAATGCAAATTCCTGATATCGTGCATGAAATCAAAGGACAACGAATACGCTGGCTCGGTCACGTTCTGCGTGCTGATTCGAACCGAATGATACAGCGATCTTTAAAGGGAGAACCGCCTTTCGGTAGGCGAAGAGGTCGCTGTCGGCGACGATGGCTCCACGGCGTAGAGAGCGATCTGGCATCTTCCAACTGCTTGCAACAGTATGGAGATCTGGCTCGTGATCGAAACCGTTGGAGTCAGATTGTTGACACGGTACGGGCCAATAATGGCCTGTAAAAACCGCCAAAAAAAAAAAAAAAAAAAATCGGCAAATCTTACAAAAAAAAATATTTATCGATAGATTCTCGCGTAGGAATAATTTATGTTTAATTAACCTGCATGAAATAATTAAAAAAACTATAACTAATAATATGTCACTTTATAATTTTAAATAAATTAAGAAATTAACTTAATTGCACTTATATAATACTTATAATTATATTTTATAAATGTATCGGCTTCCTTAACACAAGTTTTTGTTAAGATCCAATGGCGGTGATTTAACCAAACGCCTTCCAAAACAACGTGGTTTAGAATCCATCAGGTGTATATTTGGACTAATGGCCGCAATTTTCATCAGCTAATACAAATCAGCCGGGTTTGAGTCAAAAGCCTGTATTTGCGAATACAAATCTATACACATAACGAAAGTTTAGTTTTAACGTCGTTGTAAACTAAAGAATTAATCTCATGTTACCTGATATTAAATGAATAGATAAATTCATTAAACGGC
Source organism: Tipula lateralis (assembly GCA_963932295.1). Lineage (NCBI taxonomy): Eukaryota > Metazoa > Arthropoda > Insecta > Diptera > Tipulidae > Tipula > Tipula lateralis. The sequence continues at coordinate 271,875 of CAWVQQ010000609.1, forward strand.
CTCACGCATAATTATGATACACATAATTATGGAAATAAATATGATCACACCGCCAACATCCACCCAACAAAAGATTTGATACTGAATGTAATATTTAGTTAGAAAACCAAAATTACTCGTAATTTACATAAATACGAGATCATCTCGCGATTCTCTCATTTCTCTTAAGAGTTTATAAGTTTATATTTTATAAATTTTTAATGCATTGCAACACAAATATCAATTAATGGACCATTCATTACAAATTCTCCATTAAACCGACATTTTGAACAATTTAAATATGAAACAATTCAGTTGTGGTGATAAAATTAACTTTGGTAGAATTTTGCTATTAATTGTTTCAAATGACGTTCAAATGGACAAATAATGAATAAAAACACAAAAAAAATATGATTAGCAAAATTTACTACCAAAGCGTGTGTTTTATCACCAGAACTCAATTTTTTTATATTTCAATTGTCCAAAATATGGGTTTAATGAACCGTTCAACCACAAAAAACATTGAAATGCATGTAAACATATAATATTTGGTTCGAAATAACGGTAAAACAGTCAACTTTTGTGTAAAATTGTGTATTTAACGTTATTTCGAACCAAATTTTTAATTTTTGCGTCCATTTTTATATTGCGTGGGGTTGTATTGTGCATTTTACCCACAATTTAAACAATTAAAATTTAAAAAGATTGAATTGTGGTGACAAAACAAACGATTAAGTAGTAATTTTTGCAAATTAATATTTTTTTTCGTGTTATTTTGAACCAAATATTTCTTTTTTAAGTGCAATTGAATGTCATTTGGGGTGAAATTCACTATTTAACCGACATTTTGAACCATTTTTAAATGAAACAATTGAGTTGTGGTGATAAAACACACTTTGGTAGAATTTTGGTATTAATTGTAAAAAATTACGTTCAAATGGACAAATAATGAATAAAAACACAAAAAAAAATATAGATTAGCATAAATTACTATCAACGCGTGTGTTTTATCACCACAACTCAATTTTTTATATTTTTATTGTCCAAAATGTGGGCCTCGTGGACCATTTACCCCGCGCAACATAAATATTGCACGTTAAAATTTAATATTTTGTTCGAAAAGCGGTAAAACAGACAAGTTTTGTGTAAACTTGTGTATTTACCGTTATTTTGAACCAAATTTTTCGTGCATCTGTATATTGCGTGAGGTTAAATTTTGCATTTACCTCAAATTTTGAACAATTTTATAATAAAAAAATTGAATTGTGGTGACAAAACACACGCTTTGGTAGTAATTTTTGTTAATTAATATTTATTTTTTGTGTTATTTTGTACCAAATGTTTAATTTTTCAGTGCAATTTAATGTCATTTGGGCTAAAATTCTCCGTTTGACCGACATTTTGAACAATTTCAATATGAAACAATTGAGTTTTTATGATAAAACACATTTTGGTATTAATTGTTCCAAATGACGTTCAAATGGACAAATAATGAATAAAAACACAAAAAAAATTTAAATAAGCAAAAATTACTACCAACGCGTGTATTTTATCACCACAACTCAATTTTTTATATTTAAATTGTCCAAAATGTGAATAAAATGGACCATATACCCCGCGCAACATGAAAATGCTCGTAAAAATTGAAAATTTGATCGAAATAACGGTAAAACAGACAGTTTAGTGTAAACTTGTGTATTTACCGTTATTTCGAACCAAATTTTAAATTTTTGCGTGCATTTTTATATTGCGTGGGGTTAAATTGTGGATTAAACCCACATTTTAAACAATTAAAATATATAAGAATTAAATTGTGGTGACAAAACACACGCGGTGGAAGTAATTTTTGCTTTTTAATGTTTTTTTTGTGTTGTTTTGAACCAAATATTTCATTTTTAAGGGCAGTTTAATGTCATTTGAGGTAAAATTCTCCATTTTACCGACATTTTGAACAATTTGAATATGAAACAATTGTGATAAAACACACTTTGGTAGAATTTTGGTATTAATTGTTCAAAATGACGATCAATTGGACAAAAAATGAATAAAAACATAACCAAAAATATTAATTAGCAAAAATTACTACCAAAGCGTGTGTTTTATCACCACAATTCTATTTTTGTTTATTCCAATTAACGATAAATAGACAAGTTAATACCAAACTGGTCTGTTTTACCACTATTTCGAACAAAATATTAAATTTTTACTTGCACTTTCATATTGCTTGGGGTTATAAAGTCCAGTAAACCCACATTTTGAACAATTTTAATATCAAAAAATTGATTTGAGGTGACAAATCAAAAAATATCAAAAAATTGATTTGAGGTGGTATTAATTGTTCAAAATGACGATCAAATGGACAAATAATGAATAAAAACATAACCAAAAATATTAATTAGCAAAGATTAATACCAGAGCGTGTGTTTAATCACCACAATTCTATTTTGTTTCTTCCAATTAACGATAAATAGACAAGCTAATACAAAACTGTTCTGTTTTACCGCTATTTCGAACAAAATATTAAATTTTTACGTGCACTTACATATTGATTGGAGTTATAAAGTCCATTTAACCCACATTTTGAACAATTTTAATAACAAAAAATTGATTTGAGGTTACAAAACACACGCTTTGGTAGTAGTTTTTGCTTATTTATATTTTTGTTGTGTTGTTTTGAACCAAATATTTAATTTTTAAGTGCAATTTTATGTCATTTGGGGTGAAATTCTCCATTTAACAGACAGTTTGAACAATTTTAAAACTTAAAAATTTAATTGTGGTGATAAAACACACTTTGGTAGAATTTTGGTATTAATTGTTCAAAATGACGATCAATTGGACAAATAATGTATAAAAACATATTCAAAAATATAAATTAACAAAAACTACTATCAAAGCATGTGTTTTATCACCACAATTCTATTTTTGTTTATTCCAATTAACGATAAATAGACAAGTTAATACAAAACTGGTCTGTTTTACCGCTATTTCGAACAAATTATTAAATTTTTTACGTGCATTTACATATTGCGTGGGGAAATTTGTTCCATTTAACCCACATTTTGAACAATTTCAATATAAAAAAATTGAATTGTGGTAACAAAACACACGCTTTGGTAGAAATTTTTGCTTTTGATTATTTTTTGTGTGTTATTTTGAACCAAATATTTAATTTTTATGTGCAATTGAATGTCATTTGGCGTAAAATTCTCCATTTTACCGACAAAACAATTCATTTCAATATGAAACAATTCAGTCGGGATGATAAAACACACTTTGGTTGAATTTTTGTATTTATTGTTTAAAATGACGTTCAAAAGGACAAATTATGAATAAAAACACAAAAAAAATATGAACTAGCAAAAATTACTACCAAAGCGTGTGTTTTATCACCACAAATCTATTTTTGTATATTTCAATTGTCCAAAATGTGGGTAAAATGGGCCACTTACCCCGCGCCACTTAAAAATGTTCGTCAAAATTTAATATTTTATTCGAAATAACGGCAAATTAGACCAAATTTGTGAAAACTGGTCTATATACCGTAATTTTGAAACCAAATTTAATTTTTTTTGTGTCTTTTCATATTGCATGGCTTTAAATTGTGCATTTTACCCACATTTTAAACAATTTTAATATGAAAAGATTGAGTTTTGGTAACAAAACACACGATTAAGTAGTAATTTTTGGTTATGAATATTTTTTTTGTGTTATTTTGAACCAAATATTTCTTTTTAAGTGCAATTTAAGGTCATTTGGGTCGAAACTCTCTATTTAACCGACATTTTGAACAATTTCAATATGAAACAATTAAGATGTGGTGATATAACACACTTTGGTAGAATTTTGGTATTAATTGTTCAAAATGACGTTCAAATGGGCAAATACGGAATAAAAACACAAAAAAAATATAAATTAGCAATATTTATTACCAAAGCGTGTGTTTTATCATCACAACTCAATTTTTTTATGCTTCAATTTTTCAAAATGTGGGTAAAATGGACCATTGAACCCCGCGAAACATAAAAATGCTCGTAAAAGTTTAATATTTTGTTCGAAATAACGGTAAAACAGACAAGGTTTGAGTAAAATTGTCTATTTAACGTTATTTCAAACCAAATTTAAAATTGTTACGTGCATTTTTATATTGCGTGGGGTTTAATTGTGCATTTTACCAAAATTTTGAACTTTTTTAAAATAAAAAAATTGAATTCTGGTAACAAAACACACGCTTTGGTAGAAATTCTTGCTAATTATTAATTATTTTGTGTTATCCGTACCAAATATTTAATTTTCAAGGGCAGTTTAATGTCTTTTGGGGTGGAATTCTCCATTTAACCGACATTTTGAACAATTTAAAAATGAAACAATTGAGTTGAGATGATAAAACACACTTCTGTGGAACTTTTGTATTAATTGTTCAAAATGACGTTCAAATGGAAAAATAATGAACAAAAACACAAAAAAAATATAAACTGGCAAAAATTACTACTAAAGCGTGTGTTTTATCACCACAACTCAATTTTTATATATTTCAATTGTCCAAAATGTGGGTAAAATGGACAATTAAACACCGTTCAACTTTAAAATGTACGTAAAAATTTAATATTTTGTTCGAAATAACGGTAAAACAGACAAGTTTTGAGAAAACTTGTCTTTCAACCGTTTTTTCGAACCAAATTTTAAATGGTGACGTGAATTTGTATCTTGCGTGGGGTTGTTCATTTTACTTTTTAATTGCGCATTTTACCCACATTTTGAACAATTCACATGTCAAAAAATGGAGTTGTGGCGACAAAACATACGCTTGTATTTTTGCTTATTAATATTTTTTGTGTTTTTGTTCATTATTTGTCCATTTGAACGTCATTTTGAACGATATGTACCAAAATCTTAACAAAATAATGGGTAAATGGAGAATTTCACCCCAAATGACTAAGAATTAAACCTAAAAATTTAATATTTTAATCGAGATAACGGTAAATAGACAAGTTGACACAAAACTTGTCGTTTTTTCCGTTATATTGCACCAAATATTTAATATTTAAGTCTAATTTAATGTCATTTGGGGTAAAATTCTCCATTTTACCGACATTTTGAACAATTTAAATATGAAACAATTGAGTTGTGGTGATAAAATTAACTTTGGTAGAATTTTGATATTAATTGTTCAAAATGAGGTTCAAATGGACAAATAATGAATAAAAACACAAAAAAAAATATATAAACTAGCAAAAATTACTACCAAAGCGTGTGTTTTATCACCACAACTCAATTTTTTTATATTTCAATTGTCCAAAATGTAGGTAAAATGGACCATTTACCCCGCACAACGGTAATAACGGTAAAAAAGACAAGTTTTGTGTAAAGTTGTGTATTAACCGTTATTTCGAACCAAATTTTTAATTTTTGCGTCCATTTTTATATTGCGTGGGGTTGTATTGTGCATTTTACCCACAATTTAAACAATTGAAATATAAAAAGATTGAATTGTGGTGACAAAACACACGATTAAGTAGTAATTTTTGCTAATTAATATTTTTTTTCGTGTTATTTTGAACCAAATATTTCTTTTTGAAGTGCAATTGAATGTCATTTGGGGTGAAATTCTCCATTTAACCGACATTTTGAACAATTTTCAAATGAAACAATTGAGTTGTGGTGATAAAACACACTTTGGTAGAATTTTGGTATTAATTATAAGAAATTACGTTCAAATGGACAAATAATGAATTAAAACACAAAAAAAATATAGATTAGCATAAATTACTACCAACGCGTGTGTTTTATCACCTCAACTCAATTTTTTATATTTTTATTGTCCAAAATGTGGGTCTCGTGGACCATTTACCCCGCGCAACATAAAAATGCACGTTAAAATTTAATATTTTGTTCGAAATAACGGTAAAACAGACAAGTTTTGTGTAAAATTGTGTATTGACCGTTATTTCGAACCAAATTTAAAATTTTTCGTGCATCTGTATATTGCGTGAGGTTAAATTGTGCATTTTACTCAAATTTTGAACAATTTTAGAATAAAAAAATTGAATTGTGGTGACAAAACACACGCTTTGGTAGTAATTTTTGTTAATTAATATTTATTTTTTGTGTTATTTTGTACCAAATATTTAATTTTTCAGTGCAATTTAATGTCATTTGGGCTAAAATTCTCCGTTTGACCGACATTTTGAATAATTTCAATATGAAACAATTGAGTTTTTTGGATAAAACACATTTTGGTAGAATTTTTATATTTATTGTTCCAAATGACGTTCAAATGGACAAATAATGAATAAAAACACAAAAAAAATTTAAATAAGCAAAAATTACTACCACAGCGTGTGTTTTATCACCACAACTCAATTTTTTATATTTTTAATGTCCAAAATGTGGGTTAAATGGACCATTTACCCCGCGCAACATAAAAATGCTCAAAATTTTAAAACTTGATCGAAATAACGGTAAAACAGACAAGTTTAGTGTAAACTTGTGTATTTACCGTTATTTCGAACCAAATTTTAAATTTTTGTGTGCATTTTTATATTGCGTGGGGTTGAATTGTGGATTTAACCCACATTTTAAACAATTAAAATATATAAGAATTAAATTGTGGTGACAAAACACACGCTGTGGAAGTAATTTTTGCTTTTTAATGTTTTTTTTTGTGTTGTGTTGAACCAAATATTTCATTTTTAAGGGCAGTTTAATGTCATTTGGGGTAAAAGTCTCCATTTAACCGACATTTTGAAAAATTTGAATATGAAACAATTGAGTTGTGGTGATAGAACACACTTTGGTAGAATTTTGGTATTAATTGTTCAAAATGACGATCAATTGAACAAATAATGAATAAAAACATTACCAAAAATATTAATTAGCAAAGATTTATACCAAAGCGTGTGTTTTATCACCACCATTCTATTTTTGTTTATTCCAATAAACGATAAATAGACAAGTTAATACAAAACTGGTCTGTTTTACCGCTATTTCGAACAAAATATTAAATTTTTACGTGCACTTTCATATTGCTTGGGGAAATTTTGTCCATTTTACCCACATTTTGAACAATTTCAATATAAAAAAATTGAATTGTGGTAACAAAACAGACGCTTTGGTAGAAATTTTTGCTTTTGATTATTTTTTTTGTGTTATTTTGAACCAAATATTTAATTTTTAAGTGCAATTGAATGTCATTTGGCGTGAAATTCTCCATTTAACCGACAAAAAAAACCATTTCAATATGAAACAATTCAGTCGGGATGATAAAACACACTTTGGTTGAATTTTTGTATTTATTGTTTAAAATGACGTTTGTACAATTTACAGGTTTTAAATAGTACACCGTTTATAAGTTTAATAAAAAAAATATGAAATTTAATTTTAATTTAAAAATTTATTAGTTTATTCTTATTGGAAACAATCTTATCCGATTGACTGGTCTGATTGGAAAGAATGATAAGAGGGAAAAAATAGCTTTATATAATTCAATTTAGGAAAAAATTATTAATAGATGTCGTATAGATCTCGATTTCGCCGTACAATTGGCAATAGTATTAAAAAAAAAATATTAGAATAGATCTCCAGTTTGACACCCAGTCGATCTCGTTATATACAAATTGTAAGTGTATGAGTAACATTAATGTGTTTTAGCGTAGTTTCGATGTGTAAGTTGGGTATTCCTGTTGTGGATGATATTATTGTTTTACAATGAAATTGATGATCCAGTTGCTAGTTTGAACACACCGCGGCCGTTGACTCGTTAGAGTCAAACTTAGGTAGTACAACAATTTTGTAGATTGGACGTTTCAGGGTATTTCCATTTGGTAGTTTTAATGATACAACTCGAATAAGTTGATCCTTTCCTGGATGTGTGTCAATAATCCTGGCGATGGGCCATTTTGTGGGAGTTAAATTTTGGTCGCGAATCAGTACGAGATTTCCTTTAGTAATATGATGAGTTTTCTTCTGGCCCTTATAAAATTTGTTGAGAGATGTTATATATTCCTGTGACCATTGTTTCTAAAATCCTTGGACCAGTTGTTGTAGTAGCTGCCATCGACCTAGGTGGGATATCTTAATAGGTTGTAAGTTAGGCTCTGGTAGCATTGTAAGTGGTTGCATAACTAAAAAATGTGCAGGGGTTAATGGACACCATTCATCCTCTTGAAGTTCTCCCAGTGGCCTCGAATTTAATAAGGCTTCGATTTGCTCAATAATGGTCAAGAATTCTTCATACGTAAGAACTGACTCACCTAGAGCTCGACGCAGATGGTATTTACATGATTTTACGGTGGACTCCCATAGTCCACCAAAATTTGGTGCAGCGGGGGGGATGAAATGCCAGGTGATTTGCTTGTCGGTACACCATGCTTAAATTTGATTTCTCTGGGCTTCATTCATAAATTGGTCGTAGAAATTACGGAGTTCTCGTTTTGCGCCAACTAAGTTTGTGCCATTGTCGCAGTAAATATGTTGGGGTAGTCCGCGAACCGCACTAAATCGTTTAAGGGATGCCAGAAATGCGTCAGTGCTCATATTTGTTACAACTTCCAGAGATTCGGCCTTGGTTGCCATGCACACAAATACGACGAGATAGGATTTAAACGATCTTGCGCCACGACCGTTATGGGTTTTAATGACAAACGGACCCGCTAAATCGGTTCCAACTTCAATGAATGGTCTTGGAGATTGTGAGACTCGGCAACGCGGAAGTTGTCCAATGAGTTGCTGTTCCGGCTTAGCGTTGAATCGTCGACAGGTGAAACATAGGTGAATTACTCGCCTTATTAAATTTTTAGCTCGCGGAATTGGAAACCGTTGTTTTGACATGGTGAGTACCAACTTATGACCAGCATGCAAATTTTTATAATGAATCTCTCGAATAATTTGCTCGGTAATGCCATGGTTGTTCGGCAGTATTATCGGATGTTGTGTGTCATGGTGTATCTCAGCATTTTCCAAACGTCCTCTCATACGTAGGACGCCATGGTTGTCGATATATGGAAAAAAAGAGTAAATTTAAGATTGGGTTGGCACTGGTTTGTTAGTCACTAATAAGTTTATTTCCTTTTTATAAACTTCAAATTGAATGAATCGGAATAGATAATATTCGGCCTGAGGAACGGCTTATATTTGATTGTAAATTATTCTTATATCTCAGAATATATGCTAGGACATGCGTTAAGGTACGTATACTGGAAAACTTGGTAATTAATAAATTTATTACTTCGTGGTTTGAGGACATGGACAATGTCATGAAAGAAATTGGCTGACTCTGGTCACTTATACTTGTTGGGCAGGTGGGGAGTACCAGTGGTTGATTTTTTAAAAATGCTGGACCTTTAAACCATATTTCGTCAGTTACGAATTTTTCTGGTGTTATACCTCTCGTTGATCTATCAGCTGGATTGTCATCACTCGGTACATAATGCCATTGCTTACGATTGGTGGTTGAAAGAATTTCAGCAACACGATTAGCTTGAAATGTACTAAGTATCTTTGGTGCCTTTGAGATCCACTGTAATACAATTGTGGAATCGGTATATAGATAGATGATCGGTTCTTTAGTTAACTTGAGTGATTCTAAAACGAATTTCAGCAATCGAACGAGTAATGTAGCACCGTTTAGCTCTAATTTCGGAATAGTTAGAACCTTTATTGGAGCAACTCGGGTTTTCGATGTTATAAGGTTTGTTTTAACAATTCCATTACTTAAAACAACTCTTGAATATATTGCAGCAGCATAAGCGTCCTTTGAAGCGTCTGCAAAGCCATGTAATTCGACATTATCATCAATTATATATATCATCTAGGAAACTCGATTCTTGTTAGTAATTTATACTGATCTCGAATAAGTAAGTAGGTTTTTAGAATGCTCGGTGGTAATTCGTCATCCCAATTAATTCCTTCTATCCATAATGACTGGAACAAGATCTTTAGGCCAATGGTAACCGGTGCTAATAGCCCCATTGGATCGTAAATACGCGACGTTTCTGACAAAAACATTCGGTTTGTTAAATTCGAAGACGTTGTTGGTGAAGATAACTTGAAGAAAAAATAATCTTGCACTGGATTGTATTTAATGCCCAAAACTGAAATTTATCGATTGTTATCGGTAATCTCCCACGATGTTATTGCACGATTTTCTTCGGGAATATTTTTCAAAAGAATTGGATGATTGGCTGCCCATTTTCGCATATTGAATCCGCCACGATTGAGTAATGATATAATATCGTCTTGCACTTGTAACGCTAATTCGATGGTATCACATCCAGACATTAGGTCGTCCATATACATATCGGTCTTCATTATATTACTGGCTTCTGGATACAATTTTTGGTATTTGTCTGATAAATAGTTCAACGAAGCGGTAGCGAGGAATGGTGCTGGTGATGTTCTATAGGTAACGGTCTTCAACCGGTAGTGTGCTACTGGTGTGTTCGAATTTTCTCTCCATAGAGTGCGATGAAAGTCCTTGTATTGATCAGATATTAAAATTGGCCTGAACATCTTTTCAATGTCGGCGGAAAAGACGTATTGATGTTTGCGGTATCGAATTAAGAGATTTATTAAATTGTCCTGGATCACTGGACCAACTAATAAATTGTCGTTTAATGAAAAACCGTTGGATGATTTCGCTGACGCATCAAAAACAACGCGAACCTTCGTGGTGGTACTGTTCTCTTTTATTACAGCGTGATGAGGTAAATAAAATAATTGATGGTTTGGTTTTATGATTTCAAACTCTGGTACAAGTTCCATGTGGTCTAACTTGATATATTCTTCCATAAAGTTTTTATATGAATTTCTTAAGTTTTCATCTCGATCCAGCTTCCTCTCTAGAGCATTATAGCGTCGTAGAGCCTGTGAGTAACTTTCTTCCACACCCGGTGCATCAGCCTTGAATGGTAGTTGTACAACTAGTCGTTTCCCTTGTAATTTAGTTGTTGCTTTGAATATCTCCAAACATTTATTATCGCTGTCTGAGAATGACCTTCCCTTTTCAATTTCTTCCGTTTTCCAAAACCGCTCGATGGCAATTTCTATACGGTGAAGAGTGTCAATTGAGTTTTGATCGGCATACGATGATATAATATTAGATTCCCTGGGAATTAACTTACTGCGATTGGTATCTGACATAATTCCACCAATAAGCCAGCCAAACTTGGAATTTTGTATGCAAGGGAAATTGGTTTCCCTATATATTTTGCCAGCTATTAAAGCCCGAAAGAACGCTTCACAACCCAACAGAATTTCAACCTTTGACGGAATATTGAAATCAGGGTCCGCTAGCCTAATTGTTTCATCTAATTCAAAGGAAGTTTTATCAAACGGTGTGGATGGTAAATTTGATGAAAGCGAAGGCAAAATAAAGGCTTCAATGTCCATTTGATAAGTATGATCGACCGAAGATCTAAGTTTTAATGATGATTTGCCTCTAGAATCACCAGCTTGTGTTTGATTGAGTGTGGTTATAGTAACGTTCGATTTTGTTCGAGGAATTTTCAATTGGCTTATCAAGGTTTCAGATATAAAATTATGTGTAGAACCGGAGTCCAGAAGGCTTCGACAACTTATCCAATTACCATATTTATCTTGAACATCAATCCTGGCAGTTGGTAATACTGGAATATTGGTAACTTATGATCTTGAATTTGCTTCTGATGTGTCACTTGGCGGTATTTCATTTTCCATATGAAAATTTACTATGGCTGAATTTGCTGTAACAGTGTCGTTACCAGTGTTTGTTGGTAAAGCTATGAAAATGGAATTTGCTATTCCATTCGTATGTGGTAGTGCTCTGCTTGAAAATGGTTGCAATGGTTTGTTGGTTGCATTTAATTCGGACACAACATGCAGAAGTGTATTATGTCGCTTTGGGCATTTTTGGCAATGCCTAGTACTTCTACAACTTGTAACTATATGTTCATCACTAAGGCAGTTGAAACATCGGTTGGATTTAGTGATAAATTCGCGGCGGGAGTTAACAGTCATAGATCGAAAATTTGAACAGAAATACAATGGATGTGCTTGATTTTCACACAAAGGGCAGGATGGAAACTTCCCTGTCGAATGAAATGCCTTTGGAATTGTCACTTGGTTTAAGTTTAAATTTCGTTTAGGAGGAATATCAACTAACAAACTCATTCGTTTAGTTAAAAATTGCAGAAAATCTTCAATGGTGGGATAATCCTCTTCAGCGGTTTCATATTTCCATAGTTGTCGAGTTTCATCATCTAGTTTATCAGATGCTAAAACAATTATCCAAGGATCACGTTGTACTGCTTGATCTCCAAGAGCCTTTAACCCTCGCACGGTTTCGTCAATAGCATCATTAAGTTTATTTATATTTAAGGACGATGGTTTATTTAATTTTGGCGACGTAAGAAAATCCCGAATATAGTTCTCAACAATAGCTCTTTTTTTATCATACTTTTTTACTAAACGCCTTAATGCTTCTAAATAGTTTGCGTCATCGACGCGGAAATGACAAATTGAGGTATATGCGGCACCACGTAATTGACCAAGCAGGTACTTAAATTTTTGAGATGGAGCTAGAGTTGTATTTTCGTGAACCGTTGAAATGAAAATGTCGTAAAAGGATTGCCACTGTTTGATATTTCCATCAAAGGTCGGAAGATTTAATCTATGTAATTTAAAATCAGACCGAAAATTATTCTGAGTTACATTGAAAGAGGTTGAAGTATCAGCATCATTGTTTTGGTTGATAGGAGTGATATTCATTGAGCTTTCTCTAATGAGAGTTTGGATTTTAGTAACGAGCGTAAAATACATCTCATCAATATTATCCATTTCAGATACGATATCCTAATCCATCTCAAATATTTTATCTTCTACCGATATTAAATGCTTATAACACTCATGGGCTCTGGCTAGTCGAACTGATAATTCATCAGAGGTTGCTGTATTACCCTTGGTAGTAATATAAGTTGTATATTTTGTAAATTGTCCCTTGATAACACTCCTGCGTTTTATTAATGCTTCCATTATATGTAATATTTTTTAACACTCACAAATGATATAAATAAATTCACTTAACTGATTTCAATGGATGTAAAAATGTGTGTTCGCACGTTTCTAATTAATTTGTTCACTTTTGATTAGTTATATAAAATTTTGTTACCTGAATTGCCTCTTCTATGATTCACAAATGTTGGTCGAGGTTTAGGACCCACGCGGTTTATATTATACTGAGTTTTGTTGTACCGATGAAACTGCACTGGTGATGGATAGTAGTATGCCAATGATCTGGTTGTCGTTGACTTGATATTAACAATTTGATTTGTTTTAAATTGAGTTTAATTAATGGATGCGCCTTGGAAACGTATCCGGCTCGAAGGACCAAAAAAACTATGTACAATTTAAAGGTTTTAAATAGTACACCGTTTATAAGTTTAATAAAAAAAATATGAAATTTAATTTTAATTTATAAATTTATTATTTTATTCTTATTGGAAACAATCTTATCCGATTGACTGTTCTGATTGGAAAGAATGATAAGAGGGAAAAAATAGCTTTATATAATTCAATTTAGGAACAAATAATTAAAAGATGTCGTATAGATCTCGATTTCGCCGTACAATTGGCAATAGTATTAAAAAAAATATAAGAATAGATCTCCAGTTTGACACCCAGTCGATCTCGTTATAAACAAATTGTAAGTGTATGAGTAACATTAATGTGTTTTAGCGTAGTTTCGATGTGTAAGTTGGGTATTCCTGTTGTGGATGATATTATTGTTTAACAATGAAATTGATGATCCAGTTGCTAGTTTGAACAACGTTCAAAAGGACAAATAATGAATAAAAACACAAAAAAAATATGAACTAGCAAAAATTACTACCAAAGCGTGTGTTTTATCACCACAAATCTATTTTTGTATATTTCAATTGTCCAAAATGTGGGTAAAATGGGCCACTTACCCCGCGCCACTTAAAAATATTCGTCAAAATTTAATATTTTATTCGAAATAATGGTAAATTAGACCAAATTTGTGAGAACTGGTCTATTTACCGTTATTTTGAAACCAAATTTAAATTTGTTTGTGTATTTTGATATTGCATGGCTTTAAATTGTGCATTTTACCCACATTTTAAACAATTTTAATATTAAAAGATTGAGTTTTGGTAACAAAACACACGATTAAGAAGTAATTTTTGGTTATGAATATTTTTTTTGTGTTATTTTGAACCAAATATTTCTTTTTTAAAGGCAATTTAAGGTCATTTGGGGTGAAACTCTCTTTTTAACCGACATTTTGAACAATTTCAATATGATACAATTGAGATGTGGTGATATAAAGCACTTTGGTAGAATTTTGGTACTAATTGTTCAAAATGACGTTCAAATGGGCAAATACGGAAAAAAAACACAAAAAAAATATAAATTAGCAATATTTATTACCAAAGCGTGTGTTTTATCATCACAACTCAATTTTTTTATGCTTCAATTTTTCAAAATGTGGGTAAAATCGACCATTGAACCCCGCGCAACATAAAAATGCACGTAAAAGTTTAATATTTTGTTCGAAATAACGGTAAAACAGACAAGGTTTGAAAAAAATTGTCTATATACCGTTATTTCAAACCAAATTTAAAAGTTACGTGCATTTTCATATTGCGTGGGGTTTAATTGTGCATTTTACCAAAATTTTGAACTTTTTTAAAATAAAAATATTAAATTGTGGTGACAAAACACACGCTTTGGTAGAAATTCTTGCTAATTATTAATAATTTTGTGTTATCCGTACCAAATATTTAATTTTCAAGGACAGTTTAATGTCTTTTGGGGTGGAATTCTCCATTTAACCGACATTTTGAACAATTTAAAAATGAAACAATTGAGTTAAGATGATAAAACACACTTCTGTGGAATTTTTGTATTAATTGTTCAAAATGACGTTCAAATGGAAAAATAATGAACAAAAACACAAAAAAAATATAAACTGGCAAAAATTACTACTATAGCGTGTGTTTTATCACCACAACTCAATTTTTATATATTTCAATTGTCCAAAATGTGGGTAAAATGGACAATTAAACACCGTTCAACTTTAAAATGTGCGTAAAAATTTAATATTTTTTTCGAAATAACGGTAAAACAGACAAGTTTTGAGAAAACTTGTCTATTTACCGTTTTTTCGAACCAAATTTTAAATGTTGACGTGCATTTGTAAATTGTGTGGGGTTAAATTGTGCATTTTACCCACATTTTGAACAATTCACATGTCAAAAAATGGAGTTGTGGCGAAAAAACATACGCTTGTATTTTTGCTTATTAATATTTTTTGTTTTTGTTCATTATTTGTCCATTTGAACGTCATTTTGAACGATATGTACCAAAATCTTAACAAAATAATTGGTAAATGGAGAATTTCACCCCAAATGACTTAGAATTAAACCTTAAAATTTAATATTTTAATCGAGATAACGGTAAATAGACAAGTTGACACAAAACTTGTCGTTTTTTCCGTTATATTGAACCGAATATTTAATATTTAAATTCAATTTAATGTCATTTGGGGTGAATTTCTCCATTTTACCGACATTTTGAACAATTTAAATATGAAACAATTGAGTTGTGGTGATAAAATTAACTTTGGTATAATTTTGGTATTAATTGTTCAAAATGGGGTTCAAATGGACAAATAATGAATAAAAACACAAAAAAAATATATAAACTAGCAAAAATTACTACCAAAGCGTGTGTTTTATCACCACACCGAAATTTTTTCTATATTTCAATTGTCCAAAATGTGGGTTAAATGGACCATTTACCCCGCGCAACGGTAATAACGGTAAAACAGACAAGTTTTGTGTTAACTTGTCTATTTGCCGTTATTTCGAACCAAATTTTTAATTTTTGCGTGTATTTTTATTTTGCGTGAGGTTAAATTGTGCATTTTACCCACATTTTAAACAATTGAAATATATAAGAATTGAATGGTGGTTACAAAACACACGCTGTGGTAGTAATTTTTGCTTATTAATGTTTTTTTTTGTGTTGTTTTGAACCAAATATTCCATTTTTATGTGCAGTTTAATGTCATTTGGGGTGAATCTCTCCATTTAACCGACACTTTGAACAATTTCAATATGAAACAATTGAGTTGTGGTGACAAAACACACCTTGGTAGAATTTTGGTAAAAATTGTTCAAAATAACGTTAAAATAGCCAAATAATGAATAAAACCACAAAAAAAATATAAATTAGCAGAAATTACTACCAAACCGTGTGTTTAATCACCAGAACTCAATTTTTTTATATTTCAATTGTCCAAAATATGGGTTTAATGAACCGTTCAACCACAAAAAACATTAAAATGCATGTAAACATATAATATTTGGTTCGAAATAACAAAATGTCATTTGGGCTAAAATTCTTGATTTGACCGACATTTTGAACAATTTTAAAATAAAACAATTGAGTTGTGGTGATAAAACACACTTTGGTAGAATTTTGGTATTAATTGTAAAAAATTACGTTCAAATGGACAAATAATGAATAAAAACACAAAAAAAATATAGATTAGCAAAAATTACTACCAAAGTGTGTGTTTTATCACCACAACTCAATTTTTTTATATTTTTATTGTCCAAAATGTGGGTCTAGTGGACCATTTACCCCGCGCAACATAAAAATGCACGTTAAAATTTAATATTTTGTTCGAAATAACCATAAAACAGACAAGTTTTGTGTAAACTTGTCTATTTACCGTTATTTCGAACTAAATTTAAAATTTTGATGTGCATTTTTTAATTGCATGGGGTTAAATTGTGCATTTTACCCACATTTTGAACAATTTAAATATCAAAAAATTGAATTGAGGTGACAAAACATACGCTTAAGTAGTAATTTTTGCTAATTAAAATTTTTTTTGTGTTTTTGTTCATTTTTTTCCATTTGAACGTAATTTTGACCGACATGTACCAAAATCTTAACAAAATAATGGGTAAAGGGAGAATTTCACCCCAAAAAACATTAAGTTGCACCTAAAAGTAAAAATTTTTAATCGAAATAACGGTAAATAGACAAGTTGATACAAAACTTGTGGTATTTACCGTTAATTTGAACTGCATAATTAAGTTTTAAGTTGAATTTTATGTCATTTGGGGTAAAATTCTCCATTGAACCGACATTTTGAACCATTTTAATATTAAACAATTCAGTTGTGGTAATAAAATTACCTTTGGTAGAATTTTGGTATTAATTGTTTAAAATGACGTTCAAATGGACAAATAATGAATAAAAACACAAAAAAAATATAATAAGCCAAAGTTACTACCAAAGCGTGTATTTTATGACCACAATTCAATTTTTTTATATTGCAATTGTCAAAAATGTGGGTTAAATGAACCATTCAACCACGAGAAACATTAAAATGCATGTAAACATATAATTTTTGGTTCGAAATAACGGTTAAACAGTCAACTTTTGTGTAAAATCGTGTATTTGACCGTTATTTCGAACCAAATTTTTAATTTTTGTGGGGTTTAATTGTGCATTTTACCCACAATTTAAACAATTGAAATATAAAAAGATTGAATTGTGGTGACAAAACACACGATTAAGAAGTAATTTTTCCTACTTAATATTTTTTTTCGTGTTATTTTGAACCAAATATTTAATTTTTCAGTGCAATTTAATGTCATTTGGGCTAAAATTCTCCGTTTAACCGACATTTTGAACAATTTCAATATGAAACAATTGAGTTGTGGTGACAAAACACACTTTGGTAGAATTTTGGGATTAATTGTTCATAATCACGTTCAAATGGACAAATAAGGAATAAAAACACAAACAAATATAAATTAGCAAAAATTACTACCAAAGCGAGTGTTTTATCATCACAACTCAATTTTTTTTTATTTCATTTGTTCTAAATGTGGATAAAATGGACCATAAACCCCGCGCAACATAAAAATGCACGTTAAAATCTAATATTTAGTTCGAAATAACGGTAAAACAGACCAAATTTGTCTAAACTTGTCTATTAACCGTTATTTCGAACCAAATTTAAAATTTTTCGTGCATTTGTATATTGCGTGAGGTTAAATTGTGCATTTTACCCAAATTTGGAACATTTTCAATATCAAAAAATTGAATTGTGGTGACAAAACACACGCTTTGGTAGTAATTATTGCTAATAAATATTTATTTTTTGTGTTATTTTTTACCAAATATTTAATTTTTAAGTGCAATTTAATGTCATTTGGGCAAAAATTCTCCATTTGACCGACATTTTGAACAGTTTTAATATTAAAAAATTGATTTGTGGTGATTAAACACACTTTGGTAGAGTTTTGGTATTAATTGTTCCAAATGACGTTTAAATGGACAAATAATGAATAAAAACGCATAAAAAATAAAAATTAGCAAAAATTACTACCACAGCGTGTGTTTTATCACCACAACTCAATTTTTTTATATTTTTATTGTCCAAAATGTGGGAGAAATGGACCATTTAAACCCGCACAACCTTAAAATGCACGTAAAAATTTAAAATCTGATCGAAATAATGGTAAAACAGACAAGTTTAGTGTAAACTTGTGTATTTACCATCATTCCGAACCAAATTTTTAATTTCTGCATGCACTTTTATATTTCGTGGGGTTGAATTGTGGATTGAACCCACATTTTAAACATTTGAAATATATGAGGATTGAATTGTGGTGACAAAACACACGCTGTGGAAGTAATTTTTGCTTTTTAATGTTTTTTTTTGTGTTGTTTTAAACCAAATATTTCATTATTTAGGGCAGTTTAATGTCATTTGGGGTAAAATTCTCCATTTTACCGACATTTTGAACAATTTGAATATGAAACAATTGAGTTGTGGTGATAAAACAAACTTTGGTAGAATTTTGGTATTAATTGTTCAAAATGACGATCAAATGGACAAATAATGAAAAAAAAACATAACCGAAAATATTACTTATCAAAAATGCATACCAAAAAGTGTGTTTTATCACCACAATTCTATTTTTGTTTATTCCAATAAACGATTAATAGACAATTTAATACAAAACTGGTCTGTTTTACCACTATTACGAACAAAATATTAAATTTTAACGTGCACTTTCATATTGCTTGGTGTTTTAAAGTCCATTTAACCCACATTTTGAACAATTTTAATATCACAAAATTGATTTGAGCTGACAACACACACGCTTTGGTAGTAATTTTTGCTTATTTATATTTTTTTTGTGTTGTTTTGAACCAAATATTTCATTTTTAAGAACAGTTTAATGTCATTTGGGGTGAAATTCTCCATTTAACCGACATCTTGAACAATTTGAATATGAAACAATTGAGTTGTGGTGATAAAACACACTTTGGTGGAATTTTGGTATTAATTGTTCAAAATGACGATCAAATGGACAAATAATGAATAAAACCATAACCAAAAATATAAATTAGCATAAATTACAACCAAAGCGTGTGTTTTATCACCAAAATTCTATAATTAACGCTAAATAGACAAGTAAATTCAAAAATCGTCTGTTTAACCGCTATTTCGAAACAAATTTAAAATTTTTCGTGCGTGTGATAATTGCGTGAGGTTGAATTGTTCATTTTACTCAAATTTTGAACAATGTCAATATAAAAAAATTGAATCGTGGTGACAAAACACACGCTTTGGTAAAAATTTTTGCTTTTGATTATTTTTTTTGTGTTATTTTGAACCAAATATTAAATTTTTAAGTGCAATTTAATGTCATTTGGCGTGAAATTCTCCATTTAACCGACAAAAAGAACAATTTCAATATGAAACAATTCAGTCGGGATGATAAAACACACTTTGGTAGAATTTTGGTATTTATTGTTCAAAATGACGTTCAAAAGGACAAATAATGAAGAAAACCACAAAAAAATAAAAAGTAGCAAAAATACAAACAAAGCGTGTGTTTTATCACCAGAACTCAATTTTTTTATATTTCAATTGTCCAAAATGTGGGTAAATGGACAATTCAACAACGCGCAACATAAAAATGCACGTAAAAATTAAGTATTTAATTCGAAATAACGGTAAAACAGACCAAATTTGTGTAAACTTGTCTATTAACCGTTATTTTGAACCAAATTTAAAATTTTCACGTGCCTTTTCATATTGCATGGGGTTTAGTTGTGGATTTTACCCAAATTTTGAACAATTATAATATAAAAAGATTGAATTGTGGTGACAAAACACACGATTAAGTAGTAATTTTTGCTAATTAATATTTTTTTTTGTGTTGTTTTGAACCATTGGACAATCGAAATATTTAAAATTTGAGTTGTGGTGATAAAACACACACTTTGGTAGTAATTATTGCTAATTTATATTTTGTTTGTGTTTTTATGCTTTTTTTGTCCATTTGAACGTCATTTTGAACAATTAATACCAAAATTATACCAAAAAGATTTTATCACCACAACTCAATTGTTGCATTTTAAAATTGTTCAAAATGTCGGTCAAATGGAGAATTCCAGCCCAAAGACATTAACTTGCACTTTAAAATTAAAAAACTTATCCAAAATAACTCAAAAAATAAATATTTATAAGCAAAAATTACTACCAAAGCGTGTGTTTTTCACCACAATTAAATTTTTTTAAGTGGATAGACCAACTAAGGCATCAACATGACCAGGTGCAGAAAATGTTGGATCAGCGAGTCTATTTTCACAAAGCTGACTAGTCAGTGAACACTGAAATCCTTCCTGTGGATTTACACCTGTCATCTTTTTGACAATGACGAAACGTACCGGAGTTGTAGTTGATGGGTCATAGCGATGAAGCAACTCGCTGTCCACCATGCCCAATGATTTCATCGGCCCTGAATTTCCAATGGTTGAAATCATAATTTTACATGGTTTCTGAACGAGTTTCCTTTTTTGAACACATTCTAGTGCTATCAAATTAATCTGTGATCCCGGGTCACAAAGTACGCGAACATTCCCAGTTGTCGTGTTCGTTTGTTGTAATCTACACAATGCCGTGCCAATTGTTGCTAGAACATCGTCGTGATTTGATTGTTCATCCATCGCTTTTTGGTTTGCCTGCATAATTGCTGATGGAATTGGATTCTCAGCGCTGATATGATACGATGAACGTTGAGTTCTGCTACCTCGTCATTTATGAACCTCGTTATAACGGTTATTTTGGATATAATTTACTCGCATCACAGGATATTTAGAACAATTCATGCGATTGTGTTTAGCATAGTCACACCCTTTGCACCCTTTCCACGTACATTCATTTTGTGAATGCTGATTCGATAGACAAGAATTGCATACATTCATATCTTTAATTTTATTCAGTCGCTCCGTGTATTCTAATTTAGCTAGTTTCTCACAATTCCACGTACGATGATTTCCGTTCCAGTATACACAAGTATTCACTTTCTTATTACTTCCGAATGAGTTTGATGATTGTTGGTTGTTTGATCTATCCCTATCCGTTTTTGAGCGTTTGGAGTGATTATCATGAAAATCAGAAGCAAAGCGCTTGTTGCGATTCTCATTTAGTTGCTCAATATTATTTTGGTTATTTTGACTGGCTTGTGGCACTTGATTGGCCTTTAAATTTCGTATCGCTGGAATACGGCGTTCGAGGAATGGTAGCAAATCCCGAAGTGACGGTGGAGCAACGGGATCATGGTCCATTTACCATGCAGCCCTGGTCGATTTGTCCAGTTTACGCAAGATAAACACTGCCATAAATGGACTCCAAGCGTCGGTATTACAATCAAACCGATTTAACGCCCTCAATTCTTTCTCAATGGTATCAATGATTGAACGTAGACTATCTGATTGGCAAAATTCTATGGCTGGAATGTCCAGAATCGCATTGATATGAGTCGTCACAATTTGAATAGGGTGTCGTAGATATCTTCTAGTTGCCTCCAAATCCTAATCCCGATGCTCGGTTTCAGCAGCGCAAGACTTGGCTTCGCCAATCAATCCCGACATAAGCAGATCGATTTTCGAATCAGCTGGTAGTTCGGTGTTCAAAATTTTACTAACGACTTGGGCGCGCCACGATGTCCAACCCGTATAGCTACCATTGAATTTAGGTAGCTTAATTTCGGACACCTTTGGTACTGTCCGATTATGATAAGGCTTGGCCATATTCATGAATGCAGCAAACCTTTCCTCAGTATTGTGGTACAAGGTCGCCATTTTTAGAGCACCCTCCTCATTACGAGTGCGCCTGCGTTCAGTGAGGTTAGGTGACTCAGCTATTTCTAACTGTTTGTTTTGAAACAGAGCCCAGTGACGTTCAAGGGCTGATTTTTGCATGTCGATGATCGCCTCGTTCCATGATTGACCTTCCGGTGATTGACATTTAATGTTGAGTCGCTTAATAAGTTTAATGGCTATGGTTCGTTCTTTCACCAGCCCCTTGATTTTAGCGCTACCCTTCATTTGGCTACAATGTTATAATGCAGACCCGGTCAGATTCCAAATAGTACTACTGGCCATGCCCGAAGATGTGAAAATTATTATAATATTAATATTATTTTTAACTTCAAATAGTTGCAAGTGATGTATCTGGTAATCGACGCCATCACCGTGTATAGGAACAATATGCAAAAAAAAACAATTATAGAATATTTGCAGGTAATGTATCTAGTAATCGACGCCATTACCGCATAGTTATAGCAAATATAGAACCCTAATTGTAATATTGCAGGTGATGCATCTAGTAATCGACGCCATCACCACGTAGTTGGCAACTATACAAAGGCCAAAACAATTATTAATTAACTGCAGGTAATGTATCTAGTAATCGACGCCATCACCGCATGGTAAGCAAATATACAACCATAATTGTAATATTGCAGATGATGTATCTAGTAATCGAAGCCATCACCGCATGGTTATAGCAAATATACAACCATAATTGTAATATTGCAGGTGATGTATCTAGTAATCGACGCCATCACCACGTAGTTAGCAACTATACAAAAACCAAAACAATTATTAATTAACTACAGGTAATGTATCTAGCGGTTACAAAAGAAAAAATGAACGGTGCCTTATGAAACGTTCAGTGCAATAACAATGCGGTAGAACATTCCAGCAGTGCATGCCTCGTGGAATTTATCCAAATAATTTCATGCATTTCACAATGTGAGCAATATATTTCGCAATAATTAACCAGTGATAATGAATCACTTCACCACAAATTAACAACATTACACGTACAAATAACAATTCCAATTTTATCATACACATTTTGCACGTACACCGCCATTCTTAAAATCTTACCAGATAAACCTGATGATTTCGTCTAACACCGCTACAATTTCACGCCTTTAATTAATTACAACTTCAATTGTTGTGGGACAATACTAGCTCCCGGGTTTCGGCACCAAAATGTTGTATTTATGGAATTTTTAATAAAACAATTTTGTTGGAATACGATTTATTTTAATTTGTTTCTTTAATGTGCGCGCTGTGCGGGTTAAAAACATAATTCTGCCACTAGCCTGCTAGTTAAACACAGAAAACGAAAATCAAGGCTAGAACGATGAAGTATCGCAACAACGCGTTGTGTGAAAAGCATTTGAACAAACAGGGTATTGAATAAACAACATGAGTGTGTTCATCATGTGGAATATTGTCTTTCAATTTTGAAAATTTATCTTCCAATTTATTTTTAATTTTAAAAGAAACTCTTTTAGCGCCCATTGACTTAAAAATTTTTTGAGGTTAATAGATAAAATTAGAACATACGTTAGTATTGCGTTGAATGATTGTGCTTGATAAATGTTTTCAGAATCGACACTATTTGTTGGTATCAGATTGTCTAGTTTATAAGCTATATCTCTTATCATTTTGGAAATGTTAGAATATTCATTAAAAACTGTTACCGATATTGAACTACAACATGAACACAGATTTACTATGTAAGTGGAAGTCCTTAATTTTTTTAAGAGTAATAAACAGCCAAAAACACTAGAAAAAACTTAAATCACAGCAATTAAATCTCTTAAAAATTACATTAACAACATTACAAATATAATTATTCTAAATAATGATTAAAGTAAAAAATCTGTTATCATGTATAAAAATGATTATATTAATAAAATGAACGAACTTTTATCAAATGAAACAATTTGTAAAAAATATCAAAAATTCCACGAAGTCGCAGCGAATTAGAATATAAAATAAAATCACTTCACATGACTGGACAGATCACAGAACAAATTTATAATAATATTAAAAATAATTTTCCAATAACACCTCGCATGTATGGGCTACCGAAACTACATATACCAGAGTTCCATTAAGACCTATAGTGTCAAATATTAACGCATTAACTTACCTCATTTCCAAACATTTAGTTTCCATTTTAAATGTTCTTACCTTTGAAAGTCCGTTTACTGTTAAAAACTCTTATGATGTTAAATCACAAATTAAAGACATTAGAAGCACTGAACATGATAAACTAGTTTCTTTCGATGTTGTAAGCTTATTCACAAATATACCGATCAATAAAATTTAAGACATTATTAATGAACGATGGATAGAAATCGAGCCATGTTACCATATAAGAAAAAATTATTTTATAGATTTGCTGAAAATAATACTTACCAAACATAATTATTTTTCATTCGAATTTATAACGAATTTTTTAAACAGCTATCAGGGTTAGCCATGGGTAACCCTTTGTCTCCTATACTTGCTGACATCGTTATGGAAAATTTATTCAAATATGCACTATCGTTGAGTACTTATCAATCAACCTTTATTTTAAAATATATCGATGACATTCTACTGATAATCCCTGAGTCCGAAATCAATACATTTAAAACCTTTTGAGAGTCATTTAAACAAAATTTGAAGTTCACAGTCGAAAAAGAAGCTGATAATAAATTGAATTACTTGAACCTAATATTAATTAAAAACGAAAACCATATTGTTACCAATTGGTTTGCGAAACCGACATCATCTGAACGTATAATTAACAATAATTCATGCCTTCCCAAATATATGAAATTAAATGTTGCAAGAAGTTTTATTAAACGAGTTTTAACCTTGAGCGACCATTCATATAGAATTAATAAAAAAACATTGATTGAACAATATCTAAAGAAAAATAACTATCCAAACCATCTAGTTAAAAAAATGATAAGAGATATAGCTTATAAACTAGACAATCTGATACCAACAAAAAGTATCAATCCTGAAAACTTTAATCAAGCACAATCATTCAATGCAATACTAACGTATGTTCTACCTTTATCAATTAACCTTAAAAAAATTCTAAAGTCAATGGGTGCTAATAGAGTTTCTTTTAAAATCAAATAATAAATTGGAAGATAAATTTTCAAAATTGAAAGACAATATTCCTCATGATGAACATACTCATGTTGTATATTCAATACCTTGTTCATGCGAAAAAACATACAAAGGCCAATTTTTCAATTCATTAAAAAGTAGAAAACAAAACATAAAAGCGACATACGATTAAACAAAAACACTTCAGCTTTGGCACAACACACTCACTTTACCAGACATACACCAAACTTCAAAAACATTAATATTTTAAACATAGAAAAAACATATAAAAAAAGTTGTATTTGGAATGCTTCCATATACTCAATAACAACAACAACATTAATTTTAAGACAGATGCAGAGAACATTAGCCCCACATATAAGTTTATTTTAGATGCCCTTTACAAAAACGTTCAGTGAAAACAATTTTTAAGAATAATCCAATATTTTTGATTGTCAAAATAAAAATATATTTATTAACCAAAAAAGGTGTTTTCCCTGTTTTTTGTTTTTATCAATTTGACAATAATTTTTGATTTACGGGTTTTAAGTAATTAGTATTAGGGTCATATTACATTCACATGAACTGTTATATTAGTTTAAAATGTTTTTGTTGGAAATTATTGATGATATTTTTGGCTTAAGTGAATATAATTTATATGTGAATTCTATGTTTTATTTTTGTAAAATTTCCCAATAAGTTTTTTGTAAGCATAACTTTTTGTATAATTTTTATTATTTTTTTGTCCGTCGAAACATTTTGATTTTTGTTTTTTAAATAATTTATTTAGTTTTTGTTTTTTAAATTACTTATAAGAATTAAAATAAATAAATTTCCAGTTTGGATAATTATTGTTCAAATTAAATATAATTAAATTCGAGAGTTTAATAGCAAGTGATACTTATAGTAGTTCTAGTCATAATTTTTTCCATGTTTCTATTTATTTAAATTTAATTTATTTTTATTCTAGTTTCTGTGTTTTTAATACATTTCATAATGGTCTGATAGACCAAAATATTATTTTGTCTAAATTATTAATTAACAAATATTTTATTTAATAAAATAAAAGTAAGAAAAAAGTACAATAAAAAGATTCATTTCATTAAATATTTGATAAATATGGGGTAAATCATATCTGAATTTTTTTGAATGGTGCGATTAACAAAAGAATTTTTTTATCCGATTTTCCGCGATCCGATGAAAAACTTATTTTCTATATCAATTGTAGTAGTTAAAACCAATTTTTCTGTTGGTGGAATGAAAAACGGACATTTTCTTTATAAATCAAAGTCGCTTACATCAACTTTTTTTTCATGTTGCTATGAAATTTGCACATTTTCTTTACAAATGTTATAAGCGTATGGCCATTTTCTTTCAAAATGCGGTGTCAATATACATTTTATGCATAAATCATACACGTCTACGTCATGTGAGTGCTAAAACTTCATTAACCCATTATTAAATCATGTAAATTTACGATAAATTCCCCATAATTCATTAAACGAATATGTATAATTTTTAAGGTTCTCCTGAAATTCTTAAAATATTAAATTTCAAGTGGAATTCGAAGGCTCCTAAGTCAATTATTTAAAACTGTATCAAATATATCAACGAGTAGAAGTAGATCAGTAAAGTCTTGTTTCTTCTAGTGGTTCCTGTGATATTACATTGTTGATTTTGTTTTGCATTTGATAGTTATGTAAAGTCATTGTTTTGATCACATTTTTGCTAAAACTGCTCTAAATTTAAATTCAAGAGTAAACATCGAGGACAGCAGTAAAATAGTTTTGAAGCGGACTTGATTCGCTATGATCATTATTATGCACATTATATTTTGTAATTAATATTTTTATAATCACACAATTTTTATAATCATTTTTGTTCGAACATTTTGTCACAAATGATAGTTTAACTTTTATTTTCGTCTGGACAAACATTAGTAAAAGAGACGACATGACACCAAAATGAAAAAAAGAAGCATATAAAAGCTATGTTATTCGGAAAACAATATAAATATATACTGTGTACGTGCGTGTCAAAGGGATTAAATTGATTTTCTTGGATACTTCTGATTCTCGTTTATAACTCTTCGTTCCGGCCTACACACAAATCTGGTATCTTGTAAGACACACCTAAAATTTTTGTTCAGCCTTTTTGTCTATATCCAAACTATCTCAATGGAGTTTATGTAATTATCGCAGAATTTTATGATTTTTGACTAAAGTAGAAGTGTATACAGCTGTGATTTTAAAACTGAGTCGATTATTTATAAATTAATTTCAACGGCTCTGCACGAAAAGGAAAACTATTCGAGACATTTAGAACATACTTTTGCTGGTTTTTTTGTGGATTGTGAAGTACTCACACATTCTTTAACATTTTTACACCTCGTTTTCTTGTATTACAAGTTCACAAAAACATAAAAATAAATAACAAACTTTTTTTTTTTAATTTTTGGTGTTAAATTACAATTATTTTTTTCAGATGATTTACTTATTATTTAATCTATTTAAAACATATGTTTATATTGAGAATAAAAACAACACACATATGTTCTGTGTTCAACGCACATCACATATTTACATATGTGAATATATTTTGACTCGAGCATAATTTGCAATTGTAAAATATACAATAATATTATGTATAAATGGGTTCAATGTAATTTGAAAATCGATATCCTTTTTAATATTTAATAGTTTGTAAAGAAGTAATTCTTATATGATCATATGTTGATTTAAGTATGATCTTTCTCGTTATGTAATTTATAGTTTTTTTTTGATGCATTCATTCACACCCTTTAAAACATGGTTAAACATAGATGTAAATAAAAACAAATGAGTGTTTTCTTTTTTCAAAACTTTGCATGCCATCAATGCATTTTTATTCATACGACGCAATCTCGCTTACACACAAATTTTATTGACCTATAATGATGTTTTAGAAATTTGTACTAATTGCCTTTATATTTTTGATAAACGACGTATCTTTAGTAATTGACATAATATGTTAAGCAACTGCGTTACACAAACAAGTTTTTTTAGTCAACAAAGAATATAAACTTTGATATTGAGTTTTATTTTGCTTTTTAATGAATACTTTTTAGTTGAGTTATAAACCGAAATTCCATAATATGCCTAGCTGAGTATAAAGCTTCAATTCCATAATAAGCCTTGCTGAGTATAAAGCTTTAGCTAAGGTTCAAACCACTTATTCAATAATATCTTGCAGCGTTTCAAACCACCAATCATTTATATATTAAACAATAATATATTAATAATATTTATTTTTACAACTGAGATATTGTAAAAATTAAAATGTATTGTTTTATTGATACAAAAACCTAAAACTAGCAAACAATTTTATTTTCTAAACCAAAACAAATAAATACTATTTTTAAGCTATAATTGTCAACAAAGTATGAAAAATAAGATATATAGATTTATTTTTCTGACAAAAAAATAAAATAACTTCATATATTGTTGTGTTGAATGACGTCACTTTATCTTACATTCACTGCATAGTACTTATGTGTTATAAATGTTGTTTAATCGAAAAACAAATATTTATCTGTATATTATGCGCCTGATTAATCTTATTTGAAAATTTTCAGCAATTACGAGTGCATCCATATACACTTATATTAGCAATTACAAGTGCATACATTACATGGGCACGAGCAATTACGAGTGCATACATATACACTAATATTTGTATATGTATATTCTATTCGTGCTCAAGGTGCACTTGTACCATGTATCAAACAAAAAAAAATGTATCAGCTCAAATATTTACTTATAAACATTGTTATGCATATTTAATTTTATTATATAAAACACAAATTTATCAGTATAAAATTTATCAATAACGGTGAAACAGACAAGTTTTGTGAAAACTTGTTTTTTTCCCGTTTTTTCGAGCAAAATTTTAAATTTTTGCGTGCTTTTTCAAATAACGTGAGGTTAAATTGTGCATTTTACCCACATTCTGAACAATTAAAATTTAAAAAAATTTAATTGTGGCGACAAAACACACGCTTTGGTAGTAATTTTTGCTTATAAATATTTATTTTTTGTTTTATTTTGGATAAGTTTTTGAATTTTAAAGTGCTATTAAATGTCTTTGGGCTGAAATTCTCCATTTGACCGACATTTTGAACCATTTTAAAATGAAACAATTGAGTTGTGGTGATAAAATCACTTTGGTAGAATTTTGGTATTAATTGTTTGAAATGACGTTCAAATTGACAAATAAAGAATAAAAACACAAAAAAAATATAAATTACCAAAAATTACTACCAAAGCGTGTGTTTTATCAACAAAACTCAATTTTTTAATAATTTGATTGTCCAAAATGTAGGTAAAATAGACCATTGAACTACGCGCAACATAAAGAGGAAGGTAAAAATTTAAAATTTTGTTCGATATAAAGGTAAAACCGACAAGTTTTGTGTAAACTTGTCTTTTTATAGTTATTTCGAACCAAACGTTAAATTTTTTTTATCCATTTTGATATTGCATGGGGTTAAATTGTGCATTTTACCCACATTTTGAAAAATTTTAATATCAAAAATTGAGTTCTGGTGACAAAACACATGATTTAGTAGTAATTTTTGCTAATTAATATTTTTTTTGTGTTTTTGTTGATTATTTGTCCATTTGAACGTCATTTTGAACAACATATACCAAAATCTTAACAAAGTAATGGGTTAATGGATAATTTCACCTGAATTGACATTAAATTGGTCCTAAAATTATATATTATAATCAAAATAACAGTAAATAAACAAGTTGACACAAAACTTGTGGTTCTAACCGTTATTTGAAACCAAATATTTTAATTTTAAGTGCAATTTAATGTCATTTGGGGTAAAATTCTCCAATTAACCGACATTTTGAACAATTTCAATATGAAACAATTGAGTTGTGGTGATAAACACACTTTGGTAGAATTTTGGTAATTATTGTTCAAAATGACGTTCAAATGGACAAATAATGAATAAAAACACAAAAAAATTATAAATTAGCAAAATTACTACTCAAGTGTGTGTTTTATCACCACAACTCAATTTTTTTATATTTCAATTGTCCAAAATGTGAGTAAAATGGACCAATTAACCCCGTGCAACATAAAAATGCACGTAATGATTTAATATTGTGTTGGAATTAACGGTAAATCAGACAAGTTTAATGGAAACTTGTGTATTTACCGTTAATTTGAACCAAATTAAAAGTTTAAAAGTGCATTTTTATAGTGCGTGGGGTTAAATTGTGCATTTCACCCAAATTTTGAACAATTTTGATATCAAAAAATTGGTTTGAGGTGACGAAACACTCGCTTTAGTAGTTATGTTTGCTAATTAATATTTTTTTGTGTTTTTGTTCATTTTTTGTCCATTTGAACGTCATTTTGAACGATATGTACCAAAATTTTAAGAAAATAATGGGTAAATGGAGAATTTCACCCCAAATAACCTAAATTAAGACCCAAAAATTTAATATTTCAATCGAAATAACGGTATCTAGACAAGTTGACACAAATTTTTTCTGTTTTTTCCGTTATTTTGAACTTAATGTTTAATTTTTAAGTGCAATTAAATGTCATTTGGGGTGAAATTCTCCATTGAACCGACATTTTGAACAATTTAAATATGAAACAATTGAGTTGTGATGAAATTAACTTTGGTAGAATTTTGGTATTAATTGTTCAAAATGACATTCAAATGGACAAATAATGAATAAAAAAAAAAAAAAATATAAGATAGCAAAAATTACTACCAAAGCGTGTGTTTTATCACCACAACTAAATTTTTTTATATTTCAATTGTCCAAAATGTTGGTTAAATGGAACATTCAACCCCGCGAAACATAATAATTCACGTAAAAATTTAATATTCAGTTCGAAATAACGGTAAAACCGACAAGTTTTGTGTATACTTGTCTATTAACCGTTATTTGGAATCAAATGTTAAATTTTTACGTGCATTTTGATATGGCGTTGGCTTAAATTGTTCATTTTACCCACATTTTGTACAATTTAAATATCAAAAAATTTGAGTTGTGGTGACAAAACACACGCTTCAGTAGTAAGTTTTGCTATTTAATATTTTTTTTGTGTTTGAGTTCACAATTTGTCCATTTGAACGTAATTTTTTTTTATATTAGGCTTTATTTGGGTGCAGGGTGGACTTTTAGACAGTCCTTGCTCCTTGTAACTGTCAGAGCTCCTGCACCCAACGCGCGGTCCTTCCAGTTAAGGTTGATAGCTGCCTTAAACTTGTGCTTCCTATAATCCAACGAAAACTGAAAACCGGATAACGAATTCCACTTCCTGGATGTTCGATGAATGAATTCGCGCTTTGTTCCTTCAGTTCGAGGTTTCAACAGCTTCTTCGTAAACCTATGCGCATTGACCGTTCCTCTCTTTCCCGTCCTGGCGTTACTAATGGTGGCATTTTCTCCTTGAATTCTGCAGAACATTTACCATTTATTAATCTATAGAACACGCATAGTTCTGCAACATCTCTGCGGGTCTGTAGGCTGTCTAGATCTTTCGTAAGTCTGGAGTTTCGTATTATTCGTATGGCGCGCCGATGAACTCTATCCAGCAACTGGAGAGCAGTGCCATATGCTCCACCCCAAACTTGACAGCAATATTCTATACACGGTCTAATAAAGGTTTTATATATCTGGAGAACCTGATGCGATTTAAAAAACCGTCTGCATCTATTGAGGAACCCGAGTTAACGTGAAGTTGATTTGGCCAATATGATAATGTGTTCATTCCATTTTAAATTGTTACTAATTTACACACCAAGCAGACGAATTGAGTCACATCCCACGAGAACGTGGCTTTTTACCACAAAAGTGCATATTTGTGTTTTTTTCTCGTTAAATTTGACCTGATTTTTAATTCCCCACTCAAATATTGTACTTAAATCAGAATTAAGCGAAGTTACAACTTCCAGCCGTTTACCGTTTAACTCTGAAGGAGAAGGCTCGACCTCGAATGAAATAGAAGAGTGCAATGTTGCATCATCGGCAAAACTGTGAAAAGGGTTCACAGTGCTATCCAACAAGTCATTAATGTATAACAAAAACAAAATTTGTGACCAAACTGATCCCTGAGGGACTCCGGCATTTGAGGAGTGTGTTGTTGATGATCTCCCATTTAGCACAACGTTGATCTTTCGGTCTTTGAGAAAGCTTTTTATCCACTTGATGGTCATCGAATCTAAGCCGTATGCCACAAGTTTACAAATGAGATTCTCATGCCAAACCTTGTCAAAAGCCTTGGATATATCCAAAGAGATTGCAAAGGCTTCTCCATGGTGCTCAAGGGCGAGATTCCATTGGTTTGTAACATACGTCAAAAGATCGGTTGTGGAGCGGCTTTCACGGAAGCCATATTGTTTATCTGAAAATATTTTATTAATCTCAAGATAGTTCACCAGTTGTTGGTTAATGCATTTCTCAAAAACTTTAGCCTCACGGCTGACACAATTGATATTGGCCGGTAGTTTGAAGGGTCAGTTTTATCACAACCACGTTTAAGGACCGGTTGCACCATCGCACTCTTCCAGCCGTTTGGGTATTTACCTTGCTTATAAGAAAGGAGAAAATTTTTAGTTAATATTGGAGCCAAGTCACTGGAAAACTCCTTTATTATTCGAACAGGAATTCCGTCAGGTCCAGTGGCCTTATTTATGTCCATTGTCTTCAGGTTCCTGAAGACAATTTTTCTCCGTGATGTTGACAGGATCCATTTTGGTGCCACAATACGGAATTGACGGAGGTGTTACTCCATCGGGGACAACTAAGGTCGAGTTCGAAGTGAAGACGTGTGTCAGTTAGTTGGAATGCAAATATAGATCCACCTTCAAAGCACCGTCTGCACATTTCATTGCTGAAATAGATGTTTTAGAAATATTGGCAACCGATGCGACCATCTGGTAAAAGTTGCGATCGGAGATTTTCAACTCGGAAGCCTTAGCGGCTTTCTTGTTGTCAGCTCTTTTCGCTTCCTTCGCACAGATTGTTTTACAGATGTTACGTGTGGCCTTATATTCGTCAAACGAAATTTCGTTGCGCTTATATTTCTTGTGAGCAGATTTGTTTTGTCTGGTGGCTTTGGCGGCTTCTTTTGAAAAATTTTTAAAATTTGGATAAGGATTAGAAAAGAATGATAGGATATATTTACTCATTCCATATTTAACGGTTTCGGTGAAATTGGAAATGGCGTCGTCTATTTGATTGGTATAAAAACAATGGCTCTCCCACTGGAAATGTTGAAAAAATGACCGTATTATATCATTTTCAGCCTCGTTAAAATGCCATAGACGCCTTGGCTGCTGCCTAAATTCTGGTGTGTTGTAACAGAAATTTTTACTGTTATCAGGTTGTGGTCAGAATTTCCAATTCCAGCCTCGACACGCGCTTCCATGGAATGCGGATTTGTTGTAAGACAAAGATCCAGAATATGACTGCTTGTAGAATTTTGACATTCAAATGTGGAATCACTAACAATCTGTGTAAGGTCATGCGAAACAGCAATCCACTCCGTCTGACGCCCGGCACAGTTCGTATTTTGGTGATTCAACCATTCTTAATGGTGGGCATTAAAGTCACCAACCATAATTAATTCGCACAAGGGATGTTGATTGCGAATGTCATCACATTTGTCTGACAAAACTTCGAAGAAACTCATTATTTCTGAATCCGTTTGGTTGGGAGATCTATATAAACTAATTAAAAAAAGGATTTTCTTAGGAAGGAATATTTTAAGTTCAATAGTTTGAGCGGTCTTTGAGAAAATTTTGTACTTCTGATGTCGAGCGTACGGTAAGTGCTCTTTAATGAATAAATACACTCCAAGTTGCAACTCGAATGCTTGTTCGAACTGGTAGCGCTTGAAGTAGAAATCGTTCTCGTACATGTTATGAGATACTTTTGTTTCCGTTAGCACTAATATGTTGGGCCTGCGTGATTCGAGATGTTGATGTGCGCAGTTTTTATTCGTCACGAGTCCACGGACATTGGCAAGATGGATGGTAAGGCTATCAATATTATCTTTACGAGGATTATGCCTCGCCCCGTGATCCGAAGAGGCATTTTTCGTGGATTTTTTAATTTTACTACTCATTGTAAAAAGAAACATTTTTGTGCGCAAAAATGCGTAAAACCGTCCCAACAAAAAATAAAAATTGAAATGATTAAAGCAAAACTTAAAAATTAAAATAAGTTAACGTGGGCGAAATAATAAATTGAACGTATAAAACGAAAAAAATTTTTCAAGAAAAAAAGAAAACAAATAAAATAAAAAGTTTTACGGCTGTGGGTGAAACCCAACAATATAACCATTTTAGTTGCCTCTTACGACAAGCATTGGATACTGTGGTGGAAATTCTAAACGTTCCCCCCGACCACAGAGGAAAAAATTTTGAACGACATATACCTAAATCTTAACAAAGTAATGGGTCAATGGAGAATTTCACCCGAAATGACCTTAAATTTCAACCAAAAATTAAATATTTTAATAATAATAACGGTAAATAAACAAGTTGTCACAAAATTTGTCGTTTTTAACAGTAATTTAGAACCAAATATTTAATTTTTAAGTGCAATTTAATGTCAATTGTGGTGAAACTCTCCATTTAACTGACATTTTGAACAAGTTATATATAAAACAATAAAGTTGTGGTGATAAAATACACTTTGGTAGAACTTTGGTAACAATTGTTCAAAATGACGTTCAAATGGACAAATAATGAAAAAAAACTCAAAAAAAATATGATTAGCCAAAATTACTACCAAAGCGTGTGTCTTATCACCTAAAGTCAATTTTTTTATATTTCAATTGTCCAAAATGTGGGTAAAATGGACCATTTAACCCCGCGCAACATAATAATGCACGTAAAAATTTAATATTTTGTTCGAAATAACGGTAAAACAGACAAGTTTTGTGTAAACTTGTCTATTTACCGTCATTTCGAACCAAATTTGAAATTTGTACGTGCATTTTCATGATGCGTCGGGTTAAAATTTGCTATTTACCCACATTTCGAACAATTTAAATATCAAAAAATTGAATTGTGGTGATAAAACACATGCTTTAGTAGTAAGTTTTGCTTATAAATATTTTTTTTTGTGTTATTTTGAACCTAATATTTCATTTTTAAGTGCAATTTAATGTCATTTTGGCTGAAATTCTCCATTTGACTGACATTTTGAACAATTTCAATTTAAAACAATTGAGTTGTGGTGGTAAAACACACTTTGGTATACTAAAATTTTGGTTTTAATTGTTCAAAATAATGTTCAAATGGACAAATAAAGAATTAGAACACAAAAAAAAAAGGAGAATAAATAACTACCAAAGCGTGTTTTTTATCACCACAATTCCATTTTGGTATATTTCAATTGTCCAAAATGGGGGTAAAATGGACCATTTAACCCTGCGCAAAATAAAAATGCACATAAAAATTTAATATTTTGTTCGAAATAACGGTGCATCAGACCAGTTTTGATTAAACTTGTCTATTTATCGTTATTTCGTACCAAATTTTAAATTTTTACGTGCTTTTTTATATTGCGTGGGATAAAAATTTGCATTTTACCCACATTTGAACTATTTAATTAAAAAAAAAATTGAATTGTGGTGACTAAGACACGCTTTGGTAGTAATTTTTGCATATAAATATTTTTTTTGTGTAATTTTGAGCCAAATTTTTAATTTTAAAATGCAAATAAATGTCATTTGGGCTGAAATTCTCCATTTAACCGACATTTTGACCAAATTTAATATGAAACAATTGAGTTGTGGTGATTTAACACATTTTGGTAGAATTTTAGTATTTATTGTTCAAAATGACGTTCAAATGGACAATCAATAAATAAAAACACAAAAAAAATATAAATTAGCAAAAACTACCGAAGCGTGTGTTTTATCACCACAACTCAATTTTTTTATATTTAAATTAACCAAAATATGGGTATAGTGGACCATTTAGCCCCACGCATCATAAAAATGCACGTGAAAATTTAATATTTTGTTCGAAATAACGGAAAAACAGATAGTTGTTTGAAAAACAAATTTGTGTAAACTTGTTTTTTTATCGTTATTTTGAACAAAAATTTAAATTTTTACGTGCATTTTTATATTGCGTGGGGTTGAATTGTGCATTTTGAACAAATAAAATACCAAAAAATTAATTTGAGGTGACAAAACACACGCTTTAGTAGTAATGTTTGCTAAATAATATTTTTTTTGTGTTTTTGTACATTATTTGTCCATTTGTCCGTCATTCTGAACGATGTCTACCAAAATCTTAACAAAATAATGAGTAAATAGAGAGTGTCATCCCAAATCACTTTAAATTGCACCTTATAATAAAAATTTAAATCGAAATAACGGTAAATAAACAAGTTGACACATAATTTGTGGTTTTTCCCGTTATTTTGAACCTAATATTTCATTTTTAAGTGCAATTTAATGTCATTTGGGCTGAAATTCTCCATTTTACCGACATTTTGAACAATTTCAATATGAAACTATTATATTGTGGTGTAAAAACACACGTTGGTAGAATTTTGGTATTTATTGCTCAAAATGACGTTCAAATGGACAAATAATGAATAAAAACCCAAAAAAAAAATAAATTTGCAATTAATACTACCAAAGCGTTTGTTTTATCACCACAACTCAATTTTTTTAAATTTCAATTGTTCAAAATGTTAGTTAATGGACCATTTAACCCCGCGCAACATGAAAATGCACGTAAAATTTAATATTTTGTTCGAAAAACTGTAAAATTGACCAGTTTACTGTATACTTGTCTATTAACCGTTATTTCGAACCAAATTTTAAATTTTGACGTGCATTTTTATATTGCTTGGGGTTAAATTGTGCATCTTCCCAAATAATGAACAATTTAAATACAAAGAAAGTGAATTGTGGTGACAAAACACACGCTTAAGTTTTATAGTAATTTTTGCTTATTAATATTTTTTTGTGTTTTTGTTCATTATTTGTCCATTTGAACGTCATTTTTAACGATATGTACCAAAATCTTAACTTAATATTGGGTAAATGGAGAATTTCACCCCAAATGACATAAAATTAAACCTAAAAAATAAATATTTTAATCGAAAAAACGGTAAATAAACAAGTTGACACAAAACTTGTCTTTATACCGTTATTATGAACCAAATTCTTAATTTTTAAGTGCAATTTAATGTCAATTGAGGTAGAATTCTCCATTTTACCGACATTTTGAACAATTTAAATTAGAAAACAATTAAGTTGTGGTGCTTAAACACACTTTGGTAGAATTTTGGTATTACTTGTTCAAAATGACGTTCAAATGGACAAATTTTGAATAAAAATACAAAAACAAATATAAATAAGCAAAATTTACTACCAAGCTTGTGTTTTATGACCACAATTCAATTTTTGTATATCAAATTGTTCAACATTTGGGTAAAATGGATAATATAACCCCACGCCACATAAAAATGCACGTAAAAATTTAATATAATGTTCGAAATAACGGTAAAACAGACATTTTTGTGTAAACTTGTTTATTAATCAATATTTCGAATAAATTTTAAATTTTTACGTGCATTTTTATATTGCGTGGGGTTAAATTGTGCATTTTATCCACACTTTGAAGAATTTAAATATAAAAAATGGAATTGTGGTGACAAAACACACGCTTTGGTAGAAAGTTTTGCTGATTTATATTTTTTTTGTGTTATTGTGAACCAAATATTTAATCAAAGGTGCAATTTAATGTAATTTTGGGTAAAATTCTCCATTAAACGAACATTTTGAATAATTTCAATAAGAAACAATTGAGTTGTTATTATTTAACACACTTTGGTAAAATTTTGGTAATTATTGTTCAAACTGACGTTCAAATGGACAAATAAGGAGTTAAAACACAAAATAAAATATTTATTAGCCAAAACTACTACCAAAGCGTGTGTTTAATCACCACAACTCAATTTTTTTTTATTTCAATTGTCCAAAATGGCGCGAAAATGGACAATATAACCCCGCGAAACATAAAAATGCACTTAAAAATTTTATATTTTGTTCGAAATAACGGTTAAAGCGACAAGTTTTGTGAAAACTTGTCTATTTCCCGTTATTTCGAATTAAATTTTAAATTTCACTATTGCGTGGGGTTGTATTTGGCATTTTACTCACATTTTTTACCATTTAAATATAAAAAAATTGAGTTGTGGCGACAAAACACTCGCTTTGGTAGTAATTCTTGCTTATTAATATTTCTTTTGTGTTATTTTGATCCAAATATTTCATTTTTAAGTGCAATTTAATGTCATTTGGGGTTAAATTCTCCATTTAACTGACATTTTGATATATTTTAAAAAAGTGAAATATTTCAGTTGTGGTGATAAAACTTACTTCGCTAGAATTTTGGTATTAATTGTTCAAAATGACGTTCAAATGGACAAATAATGAATAAAAACACAAAAAAACTATAAATTAGCAAAAATGACGACCAAAGCGTGTGTTTTATCACCACAACTTAATTTTGTTATATTTTCATTGTCCAAAATATGGAAAAAATGAACCATTTAGATCCGCAAAACATAAAAATTTACGTAAAAGTTAAATATTTTGTTCGAAATAATGATAAAACCGACCAGTTTTCTGTTAACTTGTCTATTTACCGTTATTTCGAACCAAATGTAAAATTAAATCGTGCTTTTTTATATTGCGTGGGGTTAAATTGTGCATTTAACCCACATTTTGAACAATTTTAATAACAAAAAATTGAGTTGTGTTGACAAACTCCACGCTTTAGTAGTAATGTTTGTTTATTTATATTTTTTTGTGTTTTCGTTCATTATTTGTCCATATAAACGTCATTTTGAACGACATGTACCAAAATCTTAACTAAATAATAAGTTAATGGAGAATCTCACCCAAAATGACATAAAATTGCACCTAAAAATTAAATATTCTAATCGAAATAACGGATAAAAAGTTGACACAAAACTTGTCGGTTGAACGGATATTATGAACCAAATATTTTATTTTCAAGTGCAATTTAATCTCGTTTTGGTTGAAATTCTCCATTTTACCGTCATTTTGAACAATATAAATATTAAACAATTGAGTTGTGGGGATAAAATTAACTTTCGTTAAATTTTGGTATAAATTGTTAAAAATGACGTTCAAATGGACAAATAATGAATTAAAATACAAAAATAAAATAAATTAGCAAAAATTACTACAAAAGCGTGTGTTTTATCACCACAAATCTATTTTTGTTTATTCCAAATGTTCAAATTTTGGGTAAAATGGACAATATGACCCCACGCAACATAAAAATGAACGTAAAATTTTAATATTTAAATCGAAATAATGGTAAAACAAACCAGTTTTGTGTAGACTTGTCTATTTAACGTTATTTTTTGGAATTTTTACGTAAATTTTCATATTGCGTGAGGTTCAATTGTGCATTTTACCCACATTTTGAACCATTTTAACATAGAAAAATTGAATTGTGTTGACAAAACACACGCTTTGGTAGTTATTTTTGCTTATAAATATTTTTTGTGTTGCTTTGAACCAAATATTTAATTTTAAAGTGCAATTTTATGTCATTTGAGCTAAAATTCTCCATTAAACCAACATTTTGAACAATTTTAATATGAAACAATTGAGTTGTGGTGATTAAACACACTTCGGTAGAATTTTGATAATAATTGTTAAAAAATGACGTTCAAATGATTTAATAAAGAATAAAAATACAAAAATAATATAAATAAGCAAAAATTACTACCAAAGCGTGTGTTTTGTCACCTTAAATCTATTTATGTATATTCTAATTGTTCAAAATTTGGGTAAAATTGACCATTTAACCCCACGCAACATAAATATGCACGTAAAATTTTAATGTTTTGTTCGAAATAGCGGTAAAATAGACAAGTTTTGTTTAAACTTGTCTGTTTAACGTTTTTTCGAACTTTTTTTTAAATTTAAACGTGCATTTACATATTGCGTGGGGTTAAATTGTGCATAAAACCCACATTTTGAACAATTGTAATACATTAATTGAATTGTGGTGACAAAACACACGCCTTGGTAGTAATTTTTGCTGATTTATATTTTTTTTGTGATATTTCGAACCAAATATTTTATTTAAAAATGCAATTTAATGTCATTTAGGGTGAAATTCTCCATTAAACCGACATTTTGAACAGGTTCAATATAAAACAATTGAGTTGTGGTGATAAAACACAATTTGGTAGAATTTTGGTAATAATTTTTCAAAATGACGTTCAAATGGACAAATAATGAATAAAATAAAAAAACACTATAAATCAGGAAAAAATTATACCAAAGCGTGTGTTTTATCACCATAACTGTATTTCTGTATATTCCAATTAAATAAAAATAAACAATTTAATTTTAAACTTGTCTGTTTTACCGGTATTTCGAAGAAAATAATAAATTTTAACGTGCATTGTCATGTTGCGTGGGTTTATATTGTCCATTTAACCCACATTTTGAACAATTTTAATATTAAAAAAATTGAATTGTGGTGAAAAAACACACGCTTTGGTAGTTATTTTTCCTTTTTATTATATTTTTGGGTTATTTTGAACCAAATATTTATTTTTTAAACCAAATATTGTCAATTAAATGGAGAATTTCAGCCCAAATGCAATTTAATGGCATTTGGGCTGAAATTCTCCATTTAATTGACATTTTGAAAAATTTCAATATGAAAAAAATGAGATGTGGTGGTTAAACACACGTTGGTAGAATTTTGGTATTATTTGTGCACAATGACGTTTAAATGGACAAATTTTGAATAAAAATACAAACAAAATATAAATTAGAAAAAATACTATCAAAGCGTGTGTTTTGTCACCACAAATCTATTTTTGTATATTCCAATTGCTCAAATTTTGTTAAAAATGGACAATATAACCCCACGAAACATAAAAATGCACGTGAAAATTTTATATTTTGTTCACAATAACGGGAAAATAGACAAGTTTTGTGTAAACTTGTCTATTAACCGTTATTTCGAACAAAATTTACAATTTTTACGTGCATTTCTATATTGCGTGGGGTTTAATTGTGCATTTTTCCAACATTTTGAACTATTTAAATATCAAAAAATTGAGTTGCGGTGACAAAACACACGCTTCAGTAGTAATTTTTGCTTATTAAGATTTTTTTTTGTGTTTTTGTTCATTATTTGTCCATTTGAACGAGATTCTGAACGATATGTACCAAAGTCTTAACAACAAAATGCGTAAATGCAATTTCACCTAAATGACATTAAACTGCACCTTT
The DNA here is from genome assembly GCA_963932295.1 of Tipula lateralis. Taxonomy (NCBI): domain Eukaryota; kingdom Metazoa; phylum Arthropoda; class Insecta; order Diptera; family Tipulidae; genus Tipula; species Tipula lateralis. The sequence continues at coordinate 313,485 of CAWVQQ010000609.1, forward strand.
ATAAATTAAATATTAAAATCGAAATAACGGTTAATAGACCAATTGACACAAAACTTGTCGTTTGACCTATTATTTTGAACCAAATATTTAATTTGTAAGTGCAATTTAATGTCATTTGGGGTGAAATTCTTCATTAAACTGACATTTTGAGCAATTTCAATATAAAACAATTGAGTTGTGGTGATAAAATTAACTTTGGTAGAACTTTGGTATAACTTGTTCAAAATGCCGTCCAAAAAGACAAATAATGATGAAAAATACAAAAAAAAATATAAATTAGCATAAATTACTACCAAAGCGTGTGTTTTATCACCAAAATGCACGTAAAAATTTAAAATTTGGTTCGAAATAGCGGTAAATAGACAAGTTTAAACAAAACTTGTCTGTTTAACCGTTATTTCGAACAAAATTTTAAATTTTAACGTTCATTTTTATGTTGCGTGGGGTTATGTGGTCCATTTGACCCAAATTTTGAACAACTGGAATATACAAAATAGATTTGTGGTGACAAAATACACGCTTTGGTAGTTATTATTGCTTATTTATATTTTGTTCGAAATAACGGTAAAGAGGTAAGTTTACACAAAACTTGCCGGTTTTACCGTTACCGTGATAAAACACACGCTTTGGAAGTAATCTTTGCTAATTTATATTTTTTTGTGTTTTTATTCATTATTTGACCATTTGAACCTTTTGAAAAATAAATACCATTTCTCTTAAAAGTATGTTTTATTTTTATTAATTAATATTATTTCTCTACCAAAGTGTGTATTATCACCACAACTCAATTGTTACATATTAAAATTGTTCAAAATGTCGGTTTAATGGAGAATTTCAGCCTAAATGACATTAAATTGCATTTAAAAATTAAATATTTGGTTCAAAATAACACAAAAAAAATATTAATTAGCAAAAACAACTACCAAAGCGTGTGTTTTGTCACCACAATTCAAGTTTTTAATATTTAAATTGTTCAAAATGTGGGTAAAATGTACAATTAAACCCCACGCAATAGCAAAATGCACGTTAAAATTAAAAAGTTGGTTTGAAATAACGGCAAATAGACGAATTCAAACAAAAATTGTCTGTTTCACCGTTATTTCGAACAAAATATTAAATTTTTAAGCGCATTTTTATGTTGTGTTGGGTTATATTGTCCATTTAACCCAAATTTTGAACGATTGGAATATACAAAGTTGATTTGTGGTGATAAAACACACGCTTTGGTATTAATTTTTGCTTATTTATTATTTGTTTGTATTTTTATTCATTATTTGTCCATTTGAACGTCATTTTGAACAATCAATACCAAAATACTACAAAACTTAATTTTATCACCACATTTAAAGTGTTTCATATTTAAAGTGTTCAAAATGTCGGTTAAATGGAGAATATCACATTAAATGACATTAAATTGCATTAAAAAATTTAATATTTTGTTCAACATAACGGTAAAAACTACACGTTTTGTGTCAACTTGTCTATTTACCGTTATTTCTATCAACACAATTAATTTTTAGGTGCAATTTTAGGTCATTTGGATGAAATTATCCATTTACACATTATTTTGTGAAGATAATGGTACGTGTCGTTCAAAATGGCGTCCAAATGGACAAATAATTAACAAAAACACAAAAAAAAATATTTATTAGCAAAAGTACTACTTAAGCGTGTGTTTTGTTACCATAACTCAATTTTTTGATATTTAAATGGTTCAAAATGTGGGTAAAATGTACAACTCAACCCCACGCAATATTAAATGCACGTAAAACATTAAAATTTAGTTCGAAATAACGGTAAATAGACAAGTTTACACAAAACTTGTCTGTTTGACCGTTATTTCGAACAAAATATTAAATTTTTACGTGCATTTTTATGTTGCGCGGGGTTAACTGGTCCATTTTCCCACATTTTGGACAATTGGAATAAAAAAGTAAAATTGTGGTGATAAAAGACACGCTTTGGTAGTAATTTTTGCTAATTTATATTTTTTTTATGTTTTTTTTCATTATTTATCCATTTGAACGTCATTTTGAACAAATAATACCAAAATTCTACCAGTGTGTTTTATCGCCACAACTCAATTGTTTCATATTGAAATTGTTCAAAATGTCGGTTAAATGGAGAATTTCACCCAAAATGACATTAAATTGCACTAAAAATTTAAATATTTTGTTCAAAATAACACAAAAAAAAATATAAATAAAGAAAAATTACTACCAAAGCGTGTGTTTTGTCACCACAATTCAATTTTATTGTATTTTAATTGTTCAAAATGTGGGTAAAATGCACAATTACACCCTACGCAATATCAAAACGCACGTAAAAATTTTAAATTTGGTTCGAAATAACGGTAAATAGACAAGTTTAAACAAAACTTGTCTATTTTACCGTTATTTCGAACCAAATATTAAATTTTCACGTGTATTTTTTTGTTGCGTGGGTTATTTTGACCATTTTAGTGAAATTTGGACCAATTTGAATATACAAAAAATAGATTTGCGGTGATAAAAGACACGTTTTGATAGAAATTTTTGCTAATTTATATTATTTTTGAATTTTATTTATTATTTATCCATTTGAATGTCCTTTTGAACAATTAATACCAAAATTCTACCAAAGTTAATTTTATCACCACAACTCAATTGTTTCATATTGAAATTGTTCAAAATGTCGGTTAAATGGAGAATTTTACCCCAAATGACATTAAATTACACTTAAAAATTAAATATTTGGTTCAAAATAACGGTTTAAAAGACAAGTTTTGTGTCAAATTGTCTATTTACCGTTATTTCGATTAGAATATTAAATTTTTAGGTGCAGTTTAATGTCATATTGGGTGAAATTTTCTATTTACCCATTTTTTTATTAAGATTTTGGTACATGTCGTTCAAAATGACGTTCAAATGGACAAATAATGAACAAAAACACAAAAAAAAATTAATTTGCAAAGATTACTACCAAAGCGTGTGTTTTGTCACAACAACTCTATTTTTTGATATTTAAATTGTTCAAAATGTGGGTCAAATGCACAATTTAACCCCATGCAATATAAAAATGCACGTACAAATTTAAAATTTTGTTCGAAATAACGGTCAATAGACAAGTTTTAACAATACTTGTCTGTTTTATCGTTATTTCGAACAAAATTTTTATTTTCAACGTGCATTTTTATGTTGCGCGGGGGTAAATGGTCAATTTTACCCACATTTTGGAGAATTGAAATATAAAAAAGTTGAGTTGTGGTGATAAAACACACGCTTTGGTAGTATGTTTTGCTAATTTATTTATTTTTTGTGTTTTTATTCATTATTTATCCATTTGTACGTAATTCTGAACAATTAATACCAAAATTCTACCAAAGTGTGATTTATCACAACAACTCAATTGTTTCATATTAAAAATGTTCAAAATGTCAGTAATGGAGAATTTTAGGCCAAATGACACTAAATTGCAGTAAGAAATTAAATATTTGGTTCAAACCAACACAAAAAAAATAATCATAAGCAAAAATTACTACCAAAGGGTGTGTTTTGTCACCACAATTCAATTTTTTATATTTGTTTTGTTTAAAATGTGGTTAAAATGCAAAATTTTACCCTACGCAACAAAAAAATGCACGTTAAAATTTATAGTTTGTTCGAAAAAACGAAGAATTGACCAGTTTTCACAAAACTTGTCTGTTTTACCGTTATTTCGAACAAAATATTAAATTTTTACGTGCATTTTTATGTTGCGCGGGATAAAATGGTCTATTTTACCCACATTTTGGATGATTAGAATAAAAAAGTAGAGTTGTGGTGATAAAACACACGCTTTGGTAGTAATTTTTGCTGATTTATATTTTTTTTATGTTTTTATTCATTATTTGTCGATTTGAACGTCATTTTGAACAATTAATAACAAAATTCTACCAAAGTGTGTTTTATTACCACAACTCAATTGTTTCATATAAAAACTGTTCAAAATGTCAGTTTAATGGAGAATTACAGCCCAAATGACATTTAGTTGCACTTAAAAATTAAATATTTGGTTCAAAATAACACAAGTAAAATATTATTAAGCAAAAATAACTACCAAAGCGTGTGTTTTGTCACCAAAATTCAATTTTTCAATATTTAAATTGTTCAATATGTGGGTTAAATACACAATTTTAACCCACGCAATATCAAAATGCACGAAAAAATTGAAAATTTGGTTCGAAATAACGGTTAATAGACCAGTTTACAAAAAACTTGTCTGTTTTACCGTTATTTCGAACAAAATAGTAAATCTTACGTGCATTTTTATGTTGCGCGGGGTTAAATGGTCCATTTTACCCACATTTTGGACAATTGGATTAAAAAAGTAGAGTTGTGGTAATAAAACACATGCTTTGGTAGTAATTTCTGCTAATTTATATTTTTTTTTGTGTTTTTATTCATTTTTTATCCATTTCAATGTCATTTTGAACAAATAATACCAAAATTCTACCAAAGTGTGTTTTCACCACAACTCAATTGTTTCATATTGAAATTGTTCAAAATGTCGGTCAAATTGAGAATTTCACCCAAAATGACATTAAATTGCACTTAAAATTTAAATATTTGGTTCAAAATAACACAAAAAAAAATATAAATAAAGAAAAATTACTACCAAAGCGTGTGTTTTGTCACCACAATTCAATTTTATTGTATTTTAATTGTTCAAAATGTGGGTAATATGCTCAATTTAACCCTACGCAATATAAAAACGCACTTTAAAATTTTAAATTTGGTTCGAAATAACGGTAAATAGACAAGTTTAAACAAAACTTGTCTATTTTACCGTTATTTCGAACCTAATATTAAATTTTCACGTGTATTTTTTTGTTGCGTGGGTTATTTTGACCATTTTACTGAAATTTGGACCAATTTGAATATACAAAAATAGATTTGTGGTGATAAAAGACAAGTTTTGATAGATATTTTTGCTTATTTATATTATTTTTGAATTTTTATTTATTATTTGTCCATTTGAATGTCCTTTTGATTAACTAATATCGAAATTCTACCAAAGTTAATTTTATCACCACAACTCAATTGTTTCATATCTAAATTGTTCAAAATGTCGGTGAAATGGAGAATTTTACCCTAAATGACATTAAATTACACTTAAAAATTAGATATTTGGTTCAAAATAACGGTTAAAATGACAAGTTTTGATTGTTGAAATTCATATTAAGAATTTCTCTAATGCGTTACTTATTCTACTTTTAAATTCAATCAAATAAAAATTTGATATTTTAAGTTCAAAAATGTTCCTTATAGTGGATTTCACTGTACAGTTTATCATGAACAATACTGTTCATGATAAATACTGAAGATGGCAACTTGATTGCCGAAATATATTTATAATATAAAAATAAAAATCCACTATAAGAAATATTTTTTGAACTTAAAATATCAAATTTTTGATTTGATTGAAGACAAGTTTTGTGTCAAATTGTCTATTTACCGTTATTTCGAATAGAATATTTAATTTTTAGGTGCAGTTTTTGTGATCAGGTGCAATTGTCATGATCATGGGTTTGAAATCTTCAGTCAACCCCGCTTATAAAAGTGTACCGATCCAAGCATCGTCTATCTGCATACCCGCGCCATTTAATTTGTGTGCCGTCGTAACAATTTTGTTCACATAATCCTCCATTGAAACACACGTTTCCAATCTCGTTGATACCAGTTCGCGTAGTAGCCCCACACGACGCAGAAGCCCCGAATCATCAAATGCTTTTTTAAGGTTATCCCAGACGGCTTGTGCATTTTCAGCATCTTGAATGTGAACATATTTTACCTGATCGACAAGCAAAACCAATATTGCACGTGCCTTAGTTGCTTTGTCTTCATCTTTCGCATCTCCTGTGCCTTCGACATATTTCCATAACCCAGAAACTTCTAAATAAGCACGTGCGGCGAATTTCCAAGACTCATAGTTTTCTCTTCCCTTGAGCTTTTCGATATGCGGTATATTATTCGACATTTATTTAAATTCACGAAAGAAAAAAAAAAACTTAAGAACTTAACAAATTATAATTAACAGTAGGAATGGTCTGGGCCCATAACCTGATGAAAATAATGAACGATTATAATTTTAATAACGCAGTGAATAAAAAACGTGACTAACGTTTACAAGTTCCTTTAATGCTTATCAGTAAAAAAAGTATTATATACAGGAAATTAAAAAAGTACATGATACAAAAGTATAGCCAGATGTAGTTATGAAATGGGACGATCATCTTACTTCTCTTTTCAACAATTATTTTGTTAAGATTTTGCTACATATTGTTCAAAATGACGTTCAAATGGACAAATAATGAACAAAAACACAAAAAAAAATTAATTAGCAAAGATTAATACCAAAGCGTGTGTTTTGTCACCACAACTCAATTTTTTGATATTTAAATTGTTAAAAATGTTGGTCAAATGCACAATTTAACCCCATGCAATATAAAAATGCACGTACAAATTTAAAATTTTGTTCGAAATAACGGTTAATAGACAAGTTTTAACAATACTTGTCTGTTTTATCGTTATTTCGAACAAAATTTTTATTTTCAACGTGCATTTTTATGTTGCGCGGGGGTAAATGGTCAATATAACCCACGTTTTGGACAATTGAAATATAAAAAAGTTGAGTTGTGGTGATAAAACACACACTTTAGTAGTATGTTTTGCTAATTTATATTTTTTTTGTGTTTTATTCATTATTTATCCATATGAACGTCATTCTGAACAATTAATACCAAAATTCTACCAAAGTGTGTTCGATCACAACAACTCAATTGTTTTATATCAAAGTGGTTCAAAATGTCAGTAATGGAGAATTTTAGGATACTTAATTGCAGTTAGAAATTAAATATTTGGTTCAAACCAACACAAAAAAAATATTCATAAGCAAAAATTAGTACCAAAGGGTGCGTTTTGTCACCACAATTCAATTTTTTATATTTGTTTTGTTTAAAACGTGGTTAAAATGCAAAATTTTACCCTATGCAACAAAAAAATGCACGTTAAAATTTATAATTTTGTTCGAAAAAACGAAGAATTGACCAGTTTTCACAAAACTTGTCTGTTTTACCGGTATTTCTAACAAAATATTAAAGTCTTACGTGCATTTTAATGTTGCGCGGGGTTAAATGGTCCATTTTACCCACATTTTGGACAATTGGAATAAAAAAATAGGGTTGTGGTGATAAAACACACGCTTTGGTAGTAATTTTTGCTAATTAATATTTTTTTTATGTTTTTATTCATTATTTGTCGATGTGAACGTCATTTTGAACCATTAATAACAAAATTCTACCAAAGTGTGTTTTTTTACCACAATTCAATTGTTTCATATAAAAACTGTTCAAAATGTCGGTAAAATGGAGAATTTCAGCCCAAATGACATTTAGTTGCACTTAAAAATTAAATATTTGGTTCAAAATAACACAAATTAAATATTATTAAGCAAAAATAACTACCAAAGCGTGTGTTTTGTCACCAAAATTCAATTTTTCAATATTTAAATTGTTCAATATGTGGGTTAAATGCATAATTTAACCCCACGCAATATCAAAATGCACATAAAAATTGAAAATTTGGTTCGAAATAACGGTAAATAGACAAGTTAACACAAAACTGGTCTGTTTTACCGTTATTTCGAACAAAATATTAAATTTTTACGTGCATTTTTATGTTGCGCGGGGTTAAATGGTCCATTTTACCCACATTTTCGACAATTGAAATATAAAAAAATTGAGTTGTGATGATAAAACACACGCTTTGGTAGTAATTTATGCTAATTTATATATTTTGTTTCTATTTTTATTTAATATTTGTCCATTTGAACGTAATTTTGATCAATTAATACCAAAATCATACCAAAGTGTGTTTTATCACCACAACTCAATTGTTTTATATTAAAATTGTTCAAAATGTCGGTTAATTGGAGAATTGTAGCACAAATGACATTTAAATGCCATTTAAAATTAAAAATTTGGTTCAAAATAACACAAAAAAAAATATTATAATAATAGCAAAAACTACTACCAAAGCATTTGTTTTGTTACCACAATTCAATTTTTTTTTATTTGTATTGTTTTTATATTGGTATGTGTTGGTAAAATGCATAATTTTCTACACGCAACATTCAAATGCACGTTTAAATTTAAAATTTGGTTCGAAATAACGTTTTTTAGACAAGTTTACACATAACTTGCCTGTTTTACCGTTATTTCGAACAAAGTTTTAAAGTTTTAAGTGCATTGTTATGTTGCGCGGGGTTAAATGGTCCATTTTACCCACATTTTGGACAATTGAAATATAAAAAAATTGAGTTGTGGTGATAATTGGATTTTTACCATTTTTACGACGCAATAACTGAAGTCATTCTACACTCTAAAATTTTAATGTTTGCCGATGACTTTAAAATATATAGAACTGTCGAGAACTTAAGCGATGCCGAGAAACTTCAAGAGGACATTGACTATTAAGCGATATGGTGTGAGTCAAATCTTCTTAGTCTGAACATCAATAAGTGTAAGACTTTATCATTCCACCGGAAATTAAATCCAGTTTTAAAACATTACGAAGTTAACAATATGCCACTAAAGCGAGTATCAGAGATCAAAGACCTTGGTGTTATTTTCGTGGAAAGTATAAGCAGTAACAAACATATAGAACAATGTGTTGCTAAATCTTATTCTATGTGGGGTTTTATTTAACGATGGACGGGAGACATTTATGACCTGGAGACAATTAAGATTCTGTATTTTGCATACGAACGTTCAAAACTGGAATACGCTGTTACTGTTTGGTGTCCATTTTATGATACAAACATCAGTAAACTTGAGGGTATTCAGAATAAGTTTATCCGTCATTTAACTTGGAAAAGCGGTTGGGAGTATGATTACGAATTACCATATCATGAAAACCAGCAACGTTTACCACCATATCTGGATGGCTGCAAAACAAACAACAAAGCAGCTCTGGAAAATAGACGTGAGCTTTTAAAGTGTTCGTTTGTTGGTAATATTTTATAAGGTCACATTGACGCACAATCAATGCTGGAAAATTTACAAATTAAAGTACCCAGTAGACATCTAAGAAAAATCGAATTCTTGCAAGTTGATGTCCATAGAACCAACTATGGTTCTAATGAACCGATTAACATAATGTGCAAAAGCTTTAATCACATAAATCACCTGTTCAATTTTCCTTCTAGCAAGGATACCTTAAAACATAAAACTAAAACACTTTGCTTCTTCCTGATTTTTAATATTATTTTATATGTCTGACTATAACGTCATTTTTAATGTCAAGTCGTATTTGTAGAATAATTTCTAAATAAATAAAAAAAATTAAAAAAAAAATAAAAAATAAAACACACGTTTTGGTGGTGTTTTTTGCTAATTAAGATTTTTTTTGTGTTTTTATTAATTATTTGTCCATTTGAACGTCATTTTGAACAATAAATACCAAAATTCTACCAAAGTATGTTTTATCACCACAACTCAATGGTTTCATATTAAAATTGTTCAAAATGTCGGTTAAATCGAGAATTTTAGCCCAAATAACACAAAATTGCACTTAAAAATTAAATATTTGGTTCAAAATAAAACAAAATAAAATATTTATAAGCAAAAATTACTACCAAATCGTTTGTTTTGTCACAACAATTCAATGTTTTTATATTTGTTTTGTATAAAATGTGGGTAACATGCACAATTAAACCCTACGCAACATAAAAATGCATGTAAAAATTTATTATTTGGTCGAAATAACAAACAATGGACAAGTTTACACAAAACTTGTCGGTTTTACCGTTATTTCGAACAAAATATTAAATTTTTACCTTCATCTTTATGTTGCGCAGGGTAAAATGGTCCATTTTACCCACATTTTGGACAATTAAAATACAAAAAAATTGAGTTCTGGTGATAAAACACACGCTTTGGTAGTATGTTTTGCTAATTTATATTTTTTTTTGTGTTTTTATTCATTATTGGTCCATTTGAACGTCATTTTGAACAATTAATACCAAAATTTAACCAAAGTGTGTTTTATCACCAGAACTTAATTGTTTCATATAAAAATTGTTCAAAATGTCGGTTAATTGGAGAATTTCAGCTCAAATGACATTAAATTGCACTTAAAAATTTGGTTCAAAATAACACAAAAAAAATATAAATAAGCAAAAATTTCTACCAAAGCGTGTGTTTTGTCACCACAATTCACTTTTTTTATATTTGTATTGTTTTAATATTTGAATTTGTTGGTAAAACGCACAATTTAACCCAACGCAACATAAAAATGCACTTCAATCAAATAAAAATTTGATATTTTAAGTTCAAAAATGTTCCTTATAGTGGATTTCTACTTTTTATATTATAAATATATTTCGTCAATCAAGTTGCCATCTTCAGTATTTATCATGAGTTCATGATAAATACTGAAGATGGCAACTTGATTGCCGAAATATATTTATAATATATAAAATAAAAATCCACTATAAGGAATATTTTTGAACTTAAAATATCAAATTTTTATTTGATTGAATTTAAAAGTGGAATAAGTCACACATTAGAGAAATTCTTAATATGAATAACAACAAAATAAAAATGCACATTTAAATTTAAAATTTTAGTCAAAATAACGGTAAAAAGACAAATTTACACAAAACTTGCATGTTTAACCGTTATTTCAAACAAAATATTAAATTTTTACGTGCTTTTTCATGTTGCGCGGGGTTAAATGGTCCATTTTACCCACATTTTGGACAATTGAAATATAAAAAAATTGTGTTGTGGTGATAAAAGACACGATTTGGTAGTAGTTTTTGCTAATTTATATTTTTTTGTGTTTTTATTCATTATTTGTCCATTTGAACCTTTTGAAAAATAAATACCATTTCTCTAAAAAGTATGTTTTATTTTGATTAATTTATACCATTTCTCTACCAAAGTGTCTTTTATCACCACAACTCAATTGTTACATGTTAAAATTGTTCAAAATGTCGGTTAAATGGAGAATTTCATCCCAAATGACATTAAATTGCATTTAAAACTTAATATTTTGTTCAAAATAACACAAAAAAAATATTAATTAGCAAAAATTACTACCAAAGCGTGTGTTTTGTCACCACAATTCAAGTTTTTAATATTTATTATTAATTATTAATTATTAATTATTAATAATATTTAATGCCCTGTGGGTGGGGGCAACCATGTTTCGTAAATATTTCGAACGAAACATGAGATCCATAGAATACCACCACAGTATCCAGAGCTTGTCGTAGGAGGCGACTAAATCTGGTTGGATCGCTGGGCTGACGACCCGCATCCGTAAAAACAATAACAGTTAAAAATGTCAACAAAAACAAAAAAATCGGATACCGCCTAAATAACAATGACCCCCCGCTTAAGTACCCGGATACGAGATTGAGGATCAGCACGTGGAACGTGCAGTCACTAAGAAAACCTGGCGCGTTGGACGGCCTTATCACATGTATGAAGGAGTATCGGCTGGAACTCGTAGCGCTCCAAGAAACTCGATGGCCTAAAAGTGGAGTCCATGTGTCCCAAGGCTATACGTTGCTACACAGTGGAGATGACCTCGGAAATCTTGGAGTTGGCTTTCTCATTGGGCCGCAGGTAAAAAAGGCTGTGTTGGACTTCCAAGCAGTCGATAATCGAATGTGTAAGCTTCGCTTGCACATGAGATTAGCCAACCTGTCAATTGTATGTGTACATGCGCCCACTGATGTAAGCCAACCCCACGATAAAGACTCATTTTACAATAATTTGGATAATCTGATGGGCTCTATACCTGAGCACGATATCAGATTGGTGATTGGTGACTTTAATGCTAGAGCTGGCAGAAATCAGACCGACTTATGTAACAACATAGGTCCGTACTCCCGACACGAAACTGCGACCGAAAATGGGGAAAGAATGATGTACTTTGCGATCGCACATGATCTTCAAGTGGCAAGTACATTCTTTCCCCACAAAAACATCCATTTGGAAACCTGGACACATCCACGTAAAACATCCCGAAGCCAAATTGACCATGTGTTGATTTCAAAAGACCGGGCTCGGGTTGTTCAAGACGTGAGATCGTATCGGTCGTCAACAAAATTCGTAGGCAGTGACCATTTTATGGTTGCTGCAAAGCTACGATGGAAATTTTCGTACAAGTCAAGGAGGACAGGAGAATATAAAACGCGATTCTCCTGTGAAGGTCTGATAAATGAAGAAACGCAACGAAAATATCAAGATCTTGTCAGCAATAGCATTTTACGATCCAACTACCAATCTGATGATGTGAACAGTGTCTGGGAAGTATTGAAAACCTCGGTTGTCGATGCTGCCCAGCACACTCTCGGTATAGTGAAAACTAAGCCCAAAAATGATTGGTTTGATGAGGAGTGTCGTCTTGCTGTTGAGCAACGCAATATAGCCCACAATGAAGCGCAGACTCGGTTTACAATTGCAAGGAAAAACAAGGCAGTTCTTGCTAGGAGGACAGCTAAACGCATTTGTAGACAGAAGAAGCGCGAATGGTGGAAGGCCAAGGTCTTAAGAGTACAACAACTCAGCAATGAGCACAACTCGCGTGGTTTCTTTAAAGGAATCACCGAATTGCACCATACCTTAAGATCTCGGTCAACTGCCATTCGGGACCAGGATGGAAACCTCTGTGTTAACGTCGATGCGGTACTCGATACATGGCGTGAACATTTTTCTGATCTACTTAATGTTCCACATGTATCACAAGCTGTATTTGAATACTCTCAAATACAGACCGCGGAGATGTTCATTGAGGATCCATCCTATGAGGAACTCACAATGGCCATGCAGAGATTAAAGAAAAATCGATCACCAGGGGTTGATTGCATTAATTCAGAGCTCTTGATATTCGGAGGGCTAACTTTGTGGAACTGTCTTTTCGACCTTGTTCGATTGGTATGGCGAAATGAAGTTATGCCTGATGAATGGAAAGTGGCTGCGTTATGCCCAATATTTAAAAAGGGTGATCGCATGAAATGCGAGAACTATCGCGGTATAGCTCTCCTTTGCACAGCATACAAGTTACTGTCATACATTATCTTGGGAAGAATTACTCCTTTGGCGGAGGAAATTGTCGGTGACTACCAAGGAGGATTCCGTCCAAATCGGTCAGTCACTGATCAAGTTTTTTCGCTACGGATGATTCTTTCCAAGTACTACGAAACATCTCGCGATGTACACCAGGTATTCCTAGATTTCAAGCAAGCCTATGACTCGATCAATCGAGAGAGGCTATGGTATGCGCTTGAATATTTAGGAATACCAAAAAAAATATGTACATCTGTGTAAAATGACAGTAACGCAGTCACAATGCTGTGTCAAAGTTGAGAACAGGCTATCGAGAACTTTTGCAATCAATTCCGGTGTTCGACAAGGAGATGCGCTGTCCCCGATACTTTTTAATCTCATGTTAGAATACATCCTTCGTAAAAGTGAAACACCTCAGGACAATATCTTATTCCGACAATCCAATCAACTTCTTGCTTATGCAGATGATATCTGTGTGATTGGATTAAATGGCAACGGAGTGAAAGAGATACTTGATCCACTGGAACAGTTTTCAGCTTCCGTTGGTCTCAAAATCAACGAGTCAAAAACCAAATATCTAATCTCGGGTTTTAGAGACCAAGACGCAATTGATTTCAGTAGTGGAAACCACACGTTTGAAGGAGTGATGAGATTCAAGTATCTTGGATCTCTCATCACTCACGATAATAGTGTGGGCGAGGATATCAAGGTCCGCCTTGCCGCTGGCAATCGGGCTTTGTATCCTCTACGTCCACTGCTGAAATCAAAATATCTTGCAAATACGGATAAGCTGAAACTGTACAGAGTGTTGATCAGACCCGTTGTCATGTATGGATGTGAGAGTTGGACCTTGACGGATGAGTACGAAAGATGGCTTCTAACATTCGAGAGAAGAATCATGCGTGTGATATATGGTCCAAAACGCGACGTCGATGGCACTTACCGAGTTCTTTTCAATCACGAGATCAGGAATTTAATGCAAATTCCTGATATCGTGCATGAAATCAAAGGACAGCGAATACGCTGGCTCGGTCACGTTCTGCGTGCTGATCCGAAACGAATGATACAGCGATCTTTAAAGGGAGAACCGCCTTTCGGTAGGCGAAGAGGTCGCTGTCGGCGACGATGGCTCCACGGCGTAGAAAGCGATCTGGCATCTTCCAACTGCTTGCAACAGGATGAAGATCTGGCTCGTGATCGAAACCGTTGGAGTCAGATTGTTGACACGGTACGGGCCAATAATGGCCTGTAAAAACCGGAAAAAAAAAAAAAAAAAAAAAAAAAAAAAATAATATTTATTATTTATTATTTGTTCAAAATGTGGGTAAAATGTACAATTAAACCCCACGCAATATCAAAATGCACGTTAAAATTAAAAATTTGGTTTGAAATAACGGTAAATAGACAAGTTCAAACAAAAATTGTCTTTTTTACCGTTATTTCGAACAAAATTTTAAATTGTTAAGCGCATTTTTATGTTGTGTGGGGTTATATTGTCCATTTTACCCAAATTTTGAACAATTGGAATAAACAAAATAAATTTCTGGTGATAAAAAACACGCTTTGGCAGTAATTTTTGCTTATTTATATTTTTTTGTGTTTTTATTCATTATTTGTCCATTTGAACGTCATTTTGAACAATCAATACCAAAATACTACAAAACTTAATTTTATCACCACATCTGAAGTGTTTCATATTTAAATTGTTCAAAATGTCGTTTAAACGGAGAATAACACATTAAATGACATTAAATTGCATTGAAAAATTTAATATTTGGTTCAACATAACGGTAAAAACTACACGTTTTGTGTCAACTTGTCTATTTACCGTTATTTCTATTAACACAATTAATTTTTAGGAAAAATTTTAGGTCATTTGGATGAAATTATCCATTTACACATTATTTTGTGAAGATTATGGTACGTGTCGTTCAAAATGGCGTTCAAATGGACAAATAATTAACAAAAACACAAAAAAACTATTAATTAGCAAAAATTACTACTAAAGCGTGTGTTTTGTCACCACAATTCAATTGTTTTATATTTAAATTGTTCAAAATGTGGATAAAATGCACAATTTAACCCCACGCAATATAAAAGTGCACTTTAAAATTTAAAATTTGGTTTGAAATAACGGTAAATAGACCAGTTTACACAAAACTCGTCTGTTTTACCGTTATTTCGAACAAAATATTTAATTTTTACGTGCATTTTTATGTTGCGCGGGGTTAAATGGTCCATTTTTGCCACATTTTGGACAATTGGAATAAAAAAGTAAAGTTGTGGTGATAAAACACACGCTTTGGCAGTAATTTTTGCTAATTTATATTTATTTCATGTTTTTATTCATTTTTTATCCATTTGAAGGTCATTTTGAACAAATAATACCAAAATTCTACCAAAGTGTGTTTTATCACCACAACTCAATTGTTTTACAATGAAATTGTTCAAAATGTCGGTCAAATGGAGAATTTCACCCAAAATGACATTAAATTGCACTTAAAATTTAAATATTTGGTTCAATATTACACAAAAAAAATTATTAATAAAAAAAAATTACAACCAAAGCGTGTGTTTTGTCACCACAATTCAATTTTATTGTATTTTAATTGTTCAAAATGTGGGTAATATGCTCAATTTAACACTACGCAATATAAAAACGCACGTAAAAATTTTAAATTTGGTTCGAAATAACGGTAAATAGACAAGTTTAAACAAAACTTGTCTATTTTACCGTTATTTCGAACCAAATATTAAAATTTTACGTGTATTTTTTTGTTGCGTGGGTTATTTTGACCATTTTACTGAAATTTGAACCAATTTGAATATACAAAAAATAGATTTGTGGTGATAAAAGACACGTTTTGATAGAAAATTTTGCTAATTTATATTATTTTTGAATTTTGATTTATTAATTGTCCATTTGAATGTCCTGTTGAACAATTAATACCAAAATTCTACCAAAATAAATTTTATCACCACAACTCGATTGGAAAAGCGGTTGGGAGTATGATTACGAATTACCATATCATGAAAACCTGCAACGTTTACCACCAAATCTGGATGGCTGCAAAACAAACAACAAAGCAACTCTGGAAAATAGACGTGAGCTTTTAAAGTGTTCGTTTGTTGGTAATATTTTATAAGGTCACATTGACGCACAATCAATGCTGGAAAATTTACAAATTAAAGTACCCAGTAGACATCTAAGAAAAATCGAATTCTTGCAAGTTGATGTCCATAGAACCAACTATGGTTCTAATGAACCGATTAACATGATGTGCAAAAGCTTTAATCACATAAATCACCTGTTCAATTTTCCTTCTAGCAAGGATACCTTAAAACATAAAACTAAAACACTTTGCTTCTTCCTGATTTTTAATATTATTTTATATGTCTGACAATAACGTCATTTTTAATGTCAAGTCGTATTTGTAGAATAATTTCTAAATAAATAAAAAAAATTAAAAAAAAATAAAAAATAAAACACACGTTTTGGTGGTGTTTTTTGCTAATTAGGATTTTTTTTGTGTTTTTATTAATTATTTGTCCATTTGAACGTCATTTTGAACAATAAATACCAAAATTCTACCAAAGTATGTTTTATCACCACAACTCAATGGTTTCATATTAAAATTGTTCAAAATGTCGGTTAAATCGAGAATTTAAGCCCAAATAACACTAAATTGCACTTAAAAATAAAATATTTGGTTCAAAATAAAATATTTATAAGCAAAAATTACTACCAAATCGTTTGTTTTGTCACAACAACTCAATGTTTTTATATTTGTTTTGTATAAAATGTGGGTAACATGCACAATTAAACCCTACGCAACATTTTAATTCTTGCAAGTTGATGTCCATAGAACCAACTATGGTTCTAATGAACCGATTAACAGGATGTGCAAAAGCTTTAATCACATAAATCACCTGTTCAATTTTCCTTCTAGCAAGGATACCTTAAAACGAAGATTGAAGCAACACTTTGCTTCTTCCTGATTTTTAATATTATTTTATATGTCTGACTATAACGTCATTTTTAATGTCAAGTCGTATTTGTAGAATAATTTCTAAATAAATAAAAAAAATTAAAAAAAAATAAAAAATAAAACACACGTTTTGGTGGTGTTTTTTGCTAATTAAGATTTTTTTTGTGTTTTTATTAATTATTTGTCCATTTGAACGTCATTTTGAACAATAAATACCAAAATTCTACCAACATATGTTTTTTTCACCACAACTCAATGGTTTCATATTAAAATTGTTCAAAATGTCGGTTTAAACGAGAATTTTAGCCCAAATAACACTAAATTGCACTTAAAAATTAAATATTTGGTTCAAAATAAAACAAAATAAAATATTTTTAAGCAAAAATTACTACCAAAGCGTTTGTTTTGTCACAACAATTCAATGTTTTTATATTTGTTTTGTATAAAATGTGGGTAACATGCACAATTAAACCCTACGCAACATAAAAATGCATGTAAAGACACGTTTTGATAGAAAGTTTTGCTAATTTATATTATTTTTGAATTTTTATTTATTATTTGTCCATTTGAATGTCCTTTTGAACAATTAATACCAAAATTCTAACAAAGTTAATTTTATCACCACAACTCGATTGTTTCATATTGAAATTGTTCAAAATGTCGGTTAAATGGAGAATTTTACCCCAAATGACATACAATTACACTTAAAAACTAAATATTTGGTTCAAAATAACGGTTAAAATGACAAGTTTTGTGTCAAATTGTTTATATTCCGTTATTTCGATTAGAATATTTAATTTTTAGGTGCAGTTTTATGTCATCTTGGGTGAAATTTTCTATTTACCCTGATGAAAATAATGAACGATTATAATTTTAATAACGCAGTGAATAAAAAACGTGACTAACGTTTACATTTTCCTTTAATGCTTAGAAGAAAAAAAAGTAGTAGATACAGGAAATTAAAAAAGTACATGATACAAAAGTATAGCCAGATGTAGTTATGAAATGGGACGATCATCTTACTTCTCTTTTCAACACCTCCACTAGCGTCACATTTACTCGTTCCAATGATGTTCATACCACTTGAGCACCAACTATGTTTTTCGGGAGATACTGCTTTGGT
Source organism: Tipula lateralis (assembly GCA_963932295.1). Classification (NCBI taxonomy): domain Eukaryota; kingdom Metazoa; phylum Arthropoda; class Insecta; order Diptera; family Tipulidae; genus Tipula; species Tipula lateralis. The sequence continues at coordinate 331,696 of CAWVQQ010000609.1, forward strand.
CAGACTATCGGCTACCATATACTTCGTTGCCACATAACTTAACTCTACAAGTTTTTGATTAACCTTTTCACGCAAAAAATGGTGACGTACATCTATGTGCTTTGTACGAGGAGAAAATGCAGTTTTCTCACCAAGTTTTATAGCACCTACATTATCACAATGAATTTTATCAGGTCCTTGATTATGCTCTTTGAATAATTCATCACGAAGTCCTTTTAGCCATAGGGCTTCTTGAGTTGCGGCTGACATTGACATATATTCAGCTTCGGTCGTTGAAAGTGCAATTGTTGGTTGTTTTTTGAAGACCAACTCACAGCACCAGCTTGCGACTTAAAAACGTATCCCGTTGTTTATCGGTGATCTAGCATGTCACTCGCCCAATCTGAGTCACAAAAACCTTCAAGACAATTACTTGTTTCTCCTGAATACGTTAATTTGAAATCGATCGTACCTTTAAGATATCGCATTATCCTTTTGACTGCCAGCCAATGTGATTTGCCGGGATTATTGTTGAAACGACTCACTGACGAAACTGCATATTGACTGTCTGGACGAGACACTTGTGCTACGAACAGAAGACTTCCGACTGCTGCTTGATATGGCACGTATTCCATTTCTTTTCAAGTCGCCTCATTTTTTGGTGAAAAATCAGAAGTGAGTTTTTGGTTCATATCTACCGGTGACCGAACAGCATTGCATTGGTCCATATTAAATCTCTCAAGCAATTTTTGAATGTAGTGACTTTGATCAATTGAAATTAACTTTCTATTTTTGCTTCTCGTGATACGCATTCCCAAAACTTCTCTTGCCTGACCGAGATCTTTCATTTTAAACTGACTCATTAAAAATGACTTGAGTTTTTTCTTTTGCAGAACATCATTTAAAAATAACATCAAGTCGTCAACGTACACAGCAACAATCAATACCTTGCCTCCGTTGCAATTGTAATAAATGCAATAATCATACTTAGAGTTTTTTAAGCCAAATGTTTTGAGTTTAAGTCGAACATCACCTTCCATATTTGAGGTTAGTTTTTTTTCATTTGCAATTGTTACTGTTCCAGTCGAATTTTTGGAATTTATCATCCAATCAGCAACACACGTCATATGTTTGGACGCCCCTGAATCAATATACCACTCACCTGGTGTGAGTTCATTTGACGTGAAGCAAGAAGAGACAAGTATCGACTTTTGCTTATGATCTGCCTCAGATTTTGCACTTGGACACTTATTCTTGTAATGACCGATACCACCACAACCAAAGCATTTCACATCTTTTTTCTTGCAAGACAAGCAAAACCAATATTGCACGTGCCTTAGTTGCTTTGTCTTCATCTTTCGCATCTCCTGTGCCTTCGAAATATTTCCATAACCCAGAAACTTCTAAATAAGCACGTGCGGAGAATTTCCAAGACTCATAGTTTTCTCTTCCCTTGAGCTTTTCGATATGCGGTATATTATTCGACATTTATTTAAATTTACGAAAGAAAATAAAAAACTAAAGAACTTAACAAATTATAATTAACTGTAGGAATGGTCTGGGCCCATAACCTGATGAAAAAAATGAACGATTATAATTTTAATAACGCAGTGAATAAAAAACGTGACTAACGTTTACAAGTTCCTTTAATGCTTAGCAATAAAAAAAGTATTATATACAGGAAATTAAAAAAGTACATGATACAAAAGTATAGCCAGATGTAGTTATGAAATGGGACGATCATCTAACTTCTCTTTTCAACAATTATTTTATTAAGATTTTGGTACATAATGTTCAAAATTACGTTCAAATGGACAAATAATGAACAAAAACACAAAAAAAAATTAATTAGCAAAGATTACTACCAAAGCGTGTGTTTTGTCACCACAACTCAATTTTTTGATATTTAAATTGTTAAAAATGTAGGTAAAATGCACAATTTAACCCCATGCAATATAAAAATGCACGTACAAATTTAAAATTTGGTTCGAAATAACGGTTAATAGACAAGTTTTAACAATACTTGTCTGTTTAATCGTTATTTCAAACAAAATTTTTATTTTCAACGTGCATTTTTATGTTGCGCGGGGGTAAATGGTCAATTTAACCCACATTTTGGACAGTTGAAATATAAAAAAGTTGAGTTGTGGTGATAAAACACACGCTTTAGTAGTATGTTTTGCTAATTTATATTTTTTTTGTGTTTTAATTCATTATTTATCCATTTGAACGTCATTCTGAACAATCAATACCAAAATTCTACCAAAGTGTGTTCGATCACAACAACTCAATTGTTTCATATTAAAATTGTTCAAAATGTCAGTAATGGAGAATTTTAGAACACTAAATTGCAGTTAGAAATTAAATATTTGGTTCAAACCAACACAAAAAAAATATTCATAAGCAAAAATTACTACCAAAGGGTGTGTTTTGTCACCACAATTCAATTTTTTATTTTTGTTTTGTTTAAATGTGGGTAAATGCAAAATTTTACCCTATGCAACAAAAAATGCACGTTAAAATTTATAATTTTGTTCGAAAAAACGAAGAATTGACCAGTTTTCACAAAGCTTGTCTGTTTTACCGTTATTTCTAATAAAATATTAAAGTTTTACGTGCATTTTTATGTTGCGCGGGAATAAATGGTCCATTTCACCCACATTTTGGACAATTGGAATAAAAAACTAGAGTTGTGGTGATAAAACACACGCTTTGGTAGTAATTTTTGATCATTTATATATTTTGTTTGTATTTTTATTCAATGTTTGTCCATTTGAACGTAATTTTGATCAATTAATACCAAAATTCTACCAAAGTGTGTTTTATCACCACAACTCAATTGTTTTATATTTAAATTGTTCAAAATGTCGGTTAATTGGAGAATTGTAGCCCAAATGACATTTAAATGCCATTTAAAATTAAAAATTTGGTTCAAAATAACACAAAAAAAAATATTAATAAGCAAAAACTACTACCAAAGCATTTGGTTTGTTACCACAATTCAATTTTTTTATATTTGTATTGCTTTTATATTTATATTTTTTGGTTAAATGCACAATTTTCTACAAGCAACATTAAAATGCATGTTTAAATTTAAAATTTGGTTCGAAATAACGGTTTATAGACAAGTTTTCACAATACTTGCCTGTTTTACCGTTATAAGTATTAAAGTTTTAAGTGCATTGTTATGTTGCGCGGGGTTAAATGGTCCATTTTACCCACATTTTGGACAATTGAAATATAAAAAAATTGAGTTGTGGTGTTGAAACACACGCTTTGGTAGTAATTATTGCTTATTAATTTTTTTTTGTATTGTTTTTCATTATTTGTCCATTTGAACGTCATTTGGAACAATTAATACCAAAATTCTACCAAAGTTAATTTTTTCACTTCAACTCAATTGTTTCATATTGAAATTGTTCAAAATGTCAGTTTATTGAAAATTTCAGCCCAAATGACATTATATTGCACTTGAAAATTAAATATTTGGTTCAAAATAACACAAAAAAAATATTATTAAGCAAAAATTACTACCAAAGCGTGTGCTTTGTCACCACAACTAAATTTGCACGTTAAATTTTAAAATTTGGTTCAAAATAACGGTAAATAGACAAGTTTACACAAAATTGGTCTGTTTTACCGTTATTTCGAACAAAATATTAAATTTTAACATGCATTTTTATGTTGCGCGGGGTTAAATGATCCATTTTACCCACATTTTGGACAATTGAAATATAAAAAAATTGAGTTGTGGTGATAAAGCACACGCTTTGGTAGTAATTTATGCTAATTTATATATTTTGTTTCTATTTTTATTTAATATTTGTCCATTTGAACGTAATTTTGATCAATTAATACCAAAATTATACCAAAGTGTGTTTTATCACCACAACTCAATTGTTTTATATTAAAATTGTTCAAAATGTCGGTTAATTGGAGAATTGTAGCCCAAATGACATTTTATTGCCATTTAAAATTAAAAATTTGGTTCAAAATAACACAAAAAAAAATATTATAATAATAAGCAAAAACTACTACCAAAGCATTTGTTTTGTTACCACAATTCAATTTTTTTATATTTGTATTGTTTTTATGTTTGTATGTGTTGGTAAAATGCACAATTTTCTACACGCAACATTCAAATGCACGTTTAAATTTAAAATTTGGTTCAAAATAACGGTAAATAGACAAGTTTACACAAAATTGGTCTGTTTTACCGTTATTTTTAACAAAATATTAAATTTTAACGTGCATTGTTATGTTGCGCGGGGTTAAATGATCCATTTTACCCACATTTTGGACAATTGAAATATAAAAAATTGAGTTGTGGTGATAAAGCACACGCTTTGGTAGTAATTTATGCTAATTTATATATTTTGTTTCTATTTTTATTCAATGTTTGTCCATTTGAACGTAATTTTGATCAATTAATACCACAATTATACCAAAGTGTGTTTTATCACCACAACTCAATTGTTTTATATTAAAATTGTTCAAAATGTCGGTTAATTGGAGAATTGTAGCCCAAATGACATTTTATTGCCATTTAAAATTAAAAATTTGGTTCAAAATAACACAAAAAAAAAAAATTATAATAATTAGCAAAAGTGGTAATTTGTTTTGTTACCACAATTCAATTTTTTTATATTTGTATTGTTTTTATGTTTGTATGTGTTGGTAAAATGCACAATTTTCTACACGCAACATTCAAATGCACGTTTAAATTTAAAATTTGGTTCGAAATAACGGTTTATAGACAAGTTAACACATAACTTGCCTGTTTTACCGTTATTCCGAACAAAGTTTTAAAGTTTTAAGTGCATTGTTATGTTGCGCGGGGTTAAATGGTCCATTTTACCCACATTTTGGACAATTGAAATATAAAAAAATTGAGTTGTGGTGATACTTGGATTTTTACCATTTTTACGACGCAAAACTGAAGTCATTCTACACTCTAAAATTTTAATGTTTGCTGATGACTTTAAAATATATAGAACTGTCGAGAACTTAAGCGATGCCGAGAAACTTCAAGAGGACATTGACTATTAAGCGATATGGTGTGTGTTCAGGATAATAAACCTGGAATGAAAATTAAAAACCTGATGTCAAACAAAAGTTAGATTGTAATTTAGGTTAATCACTTATCTTCTTATTTTTTGGAAAACCTTTAATGGTTTTACAAGCTGTCCACGGTAGTTGTTCAGCTAAAATGAATTTAATGTTATTATTAATTAATTGAATTAGTTGAATTTAATTTATAGAATTTATTTACTATGTTATTAGCTTACCTGGTGTTATCACTCCATTTGACATCAATTTGTTTGTTTACAAATTTAATTTATCGTTAACGATAAGATGATAAACTTATCGCTAAACAAAGACTTTTACCACTCTTCCATATTCTGTATTATCGATAGAGTGATACACTGCCATCTCGTTGTTAATAGTTAGTTTTAATTTTCAAGCAGTTTAAATATGGAGCGATTTCGCCGCGGGTTTTTTTTTTGTATAAAATTATTAAATTTGTCTCGATCACTTTAATGGAATATTTCGAGCTGTGTACATTAAATAAAATAAAATAAAATTTATACTGTAAATTCTGTAAAACATTTTTATTACCAAACGAGAAGCTGTTGTGCAAAATTACTTTCATTGCGCACTATAATTTGGAGAACAGAATCCTACATTTACTGGTCCTTCGAGCCGGATTCTGAAGAAATTTCCAGAATAATTAAAAAAGCAGATTATAAGGAACACACGTGGATTGAAGATCATCGGGAAAAAAAACGTATCGCATTGAGTATACCTTTTATTTATTTTTTAAAGCACTATGATTATAATAAATTTATATTTATATACATAATTCGTTTAATTAAACATTTAAAAAACTCTCCTTTTAATATCATTTGATGATTGAACTACGAAAAATTTAGTGGTGGATATTAATAGTGAAAGTGTGTGAACTGTAAACTGTAGTGAGTGCTTTTCTTGGTATTACTCTCAAACATTTGTGTTATAGTTTTTGCCTATTCCCACGTGTTAGTTTAAGTTTCATTACGGTTCCTTTTGAAATTGAAATTAGTTTTACAACAGTTAGTTATGGAAGGGTTAAAAGGAAAACGAAGTTACATCAAAGGTCAGATTACGAGAATAGAGAATTATGTGCGTGTGATAAAAGAGGACACGAGTGTAGATGAGCTAACCGTAAGGCTAGAAAGAATACAGAAATTGTGTAAGGATTTCGTTGAGGTTGAGTACCAAATGCTTGAGTTGTCCGATATCGTTGAAACAGATATAGAAGCCGTAGATGCTCAATATTATAGCATTATTCCTAAACTTCAAGGTGCTATACGGAAAAGAGCGCCAATAAATCAAACCGCGGCAATGCTCGATCAATCTTTTAATACTACAAATGCGCATTCTAGTGATTTTCGGTTGCCCCACATTACCATTCCCCCATTTGATGGGAACTTTAAGGAATGGCAATCCTTTTTTGATTTATTTGGTTCGGCTGTACACGAAAACGCAAATCTTTCGCCAGCCCAGAAGTTTCAGTTGCTCATTGGACATTTGAGAGGTGAAGCACTTGCCCTTGTTCGACACCTTCAAATTAATGACGCAAATTACATAGAGGCTTATCAGAAATTGTGCAAGAGGTACGACAAGAAGAAGTATATCGTAGATTCGTTTATCCAAAGTTTCTTTGATCAACCAACTGTAACGCACGCAACCTGGCAATCACTCGCGCGATTACACGATACCTGCGATGAAGTAATTCGAGGCCTTAAAGCGTTGGGTTCAGAAGCAGAGAGTCGAGATCCCTGGCTTATTTATATTGCAACACAGAAAATGGATATCGAAACACGGCAAATGTGGAAACTAGAAACGTCCGAAATCAATTATCCAACATTTGATAATCTTCTGTCCGTTTTGAACAAACGAATGGATATGTTGCAAGGCATGAAAGGTGAGAGCTCAAAACGTACACTTTCGAAACCACATGTACAGCAAACAAGATCTATGCACACTGCACCGGCAGTAAATTGTGCATTCTGTGGTAAGGACCACAAATTATTTGAGTGTGAAGGTTTTCAAGGTTTAGAAATCCAACAGAGAAGGGATTACGTGAAGAAACACTCAAGATGTTACAATTGCTTGAGTGATACGCATATGGTCTACCAATGCAAATCGAAGCGAAAATGCAGCAAATGTCAAAGGAAACATCACCCTATCTTGCACTTAGATCTAGAATTCCCCGCAAGTTCTCCTGAAAAAACGACTTGTGGGCATGCTAATTCGATTGATGGAAATGCGGTTCTGCCAACTGCTCAAATAGTGGTAGAGAGGTATAATGGTGAGTGGCAAATTTGTCGGGCATTGCTGGACTCTGGATCGCAAACTTCTTTCGTTACGGAAGAATGTTTCCAGCGCCTCGGAATAAAAAGGACGAAGGCCAGAATGTTAATTCAAGGCCTCAATAATGCGAACTCGGGTGTTTCCAAAGGCGTGGCAACCTTACGAATTAAATCTAGATTTGAAGATGATAGTTACGAAACAATTGCAAGGACGTTTATAGTTCCAAAAATCTCGTCATATCAACCCTCAATTAATAAATTGGAGGGCATTCCAGAACTAACAAAGATAAAGCTAGCGGATCCTAATTTTCAAAAGAATAGCAAAATTGATGTTCTTCTTGGCAGTGATTTGTTTTTTGAGATAATAAGTGATGGAAAAAGTATATCACAAATTCACAATTAGTTGCTCATAACACCAAAATTGGTTGGATAGTAGCAGGAGTGCCACTTGATAGAGGAACTACACATAAAGGAACTTCAGTTAATCTTCATTTAGACGTGGATCGTACATTAAGAAGGTTTTGGGAAATTGAGGAGGTTGTGAGTGCTGTGCCATATAGTGAGGAGGAGAGATTTTGCCTAAACCATTACCAGCAAACGTTCCAAAGGGCACCAGATGGAAGATACATCGTGAGTTTACCGTTTAAGCTAGATGCACCAAAACTCGGGCAGTCAAGGTTTATGGCAGTTAAACGATTCGCGAATTTGGAAAAGAGATTTTCACGTGATCTATCATTTAAAAGGCAATACAACGAGTTTCTAGATGAATACCTACAATTGGGACATATGGAGCTATCAACTTCTGATGGTACCGAGAGCTATTACTTGCCGCACCATGGAGTCTTGAGGGAGAACAGTTCAACCACGAAATTACGCGTCGTATTTGATGGTTCGGCTAAAACTACGTTTGGAAATTCTCTGAATGAGCAGTTAGCAGTAGGCCCAGTGGTGCAGTCTAGTTTGGTAGAAATACTGCTCAGATTTCGCAAACACAAGGTGATATTTTCAGCTGACATAGAGAAAATGTTCCGGCAAATCTGGGTTAGTAAAATCGATAGTGATTACCAACGAATTGTATGGAGGAAAGAACCACAGAACGAATTACAAGAATTTAATCTATTAACAGTAACATATGGCACATCATGCGCTCCATTTTTGGCTACCCAAACTTTAGTGCAACTGGCATCGGACTACCAACAAGAATACCCAGAGGCGGCAGAAATAGTAAAGCATGATTTTTACGTAGATGACTTGTTGTCCGGTACAAGCAATGTAAAAGATGCAGAGAAATTAGTTACGAGTTTGGTTAGTTTATTGAACAAGGGAGGATTCAACCTTCGGAAGTGGGCTACTAACTATCCCGAGATATTACACAATATTCCCGAAGGAAACAGAGATGCTTCGGTTATTGAATTTATGGATGATTCATCGCTTACTGTACTCGGTGTGAGATACTCTCCAATAAACGACACATTTCAGTTCAAGGTGTCCCTAGAAGACATAACTTTAACAAAAAGGAACATGCTGTCAGAAGCGTCGAAACTGTTCGATCCAATGGGATGGCTATCCCCAACAATTGTAAAAATTAAAATACTATTTCAGAAGCTTTGGTTACTAGGAATCGGTTGGGATGATCTATTGCCAGATGCAGTTTGTGCAAACTATATGGCCATAAGAAGAAATCTAGTGAGATTAGAGGATATCCAGATAACAAGATGGCTGTACACCGACGAGCAAGAACTGGAACTGCATGGCTTTGCGGATGCGTCAGAATTAGCTTATGCTGCAGTTATTTACAGTAGAGTCAAAACAAAAACTGGGTACAAAATTAACTTAGTAACTGCAAAAACTAAGGTGGCACCGATTAAGACAGTTAGCATTCCTCGATTAGAATTGTGTGCTGTAACGTTATTAACCAAACTCATGGCATCCGTGGTACAAACGTTCAAGAAGACAATGAATATAAAAACGTGGCTGTGGACCGATTCGACAATAGTACTCAATTGGATCTCATCGTGCCCCAGAAGATGGCAAACGTACGTAGCGAATAGAGTCTCATATGTGTTGGAACACTCAGATCGAAGACAATGGCGTCACGTATCATCTAGTGACAATCCGGCGGATTGTGCGTCTCGTGGTTTGTTTCCAGAGGAATTAGTTAACCATTCCGTCTGGTTCAGTGGCCCACCTTGGTTGAGTTGACCAGAAGTGGAATGGCCAAAACAAATCCAATTCACGGCAGAATTACCTGAGGAAGCAATCAAGGAACAAAAAATGAATTCGATTGCATTGGTTACTACTGGAAGTAGTAACGATTGGTTAGACGACCTTCTTGAACGATGTTCTTCATTTACAAAAGTCTTATTTGTAATTGCTCGGATTTTAATATTGTTCAGAAGTCGAGCATCATGTAACGCAGCTGCAGATATTGACTTATCGAGAAATTTTATTCGAGCCAAACTTGATGCATTTAATTTGACAATAAGGCGAATACAACTGCGCAATTTCTCTGTTGAGATAAATTCTATTAATAAAAACCACCAAATCAATAAGAATTCCAAATTAATCTCTCTTTTTCCATTCATAGATAGAAATGGCTTATTAAAGGTCGGCGGAAGGCTTGAAAATTCCGAAATGTCGTATGATATGAAGCATCCTGTTATACTCCCGGCTAAGAATCGCATAACAACATTGATTATCCGAGATGAACATCTTAGACTGTTGCATGCTGGTCCAACATTACTAATGTCTACACTAAAACAGAAGTACAATATCCTAAGATGCAAGAATGAAGTTAGGGCAATAATTGGGAGGTGTGTGAAGTGTATCCGTTTTAAGAAGCAGCAACAACAACAACTTATGGGTCAGCTACCGCAATCTAGAGTGTCATTTCTAAAGCCTTTCTTCACAACTGGTGTGGACTATGCGGGTCCTTTATTAATAGAGGCATCAAAATTGAGAGGTGCTAAATCAATCAAGGCTTACTTGGCGCTGTTTGTGTGTATGGCTACAAGGGCTGTGCACTTAGAGTTAGTCGGCGATATGACCACAGAATCATTTTTGGCAGTTCTTCGAAGATTCCACGCACGTCGGGGCATATGTGGCCATATATATAGTGATAATGGTTCCAATTTTATAGGCGCACAACGGGAAATCCAAAGAAGTCTGCTGATGGTTTCCAAGGACGAGGCATTATTACGATATATCAACACTAACAACATTGACTGGCATTTTATTCCTCCAGGTGCTCCCAATTTTGGAGGTTTATGGGAGGCAGGGATAAAATCATGCAAATATCACTTGAAACGAGTACTGGGTGAAACACTATTGACGTTCGAAGAGCTCACGACATTACTTACACAAATCGAAGCGATTATGAATTCTCGGCCGTTGTGTGAAATATCCCCAGAAGAATTGGATCCACTAACTCCTGGCCATTTTCTAATTGGTCACGCGATGACATTATTACCAGAACCAAATCTGTTGGACATTAAAGCAAATCGATTATCGCGTTGGCAGCACATCCAACGGATGGTTCAGCACTTCTGGCAAAGATGGAATAAGGAGTATCTTGTAACACTTCAACAACGCCAGAAATGGAAGCTTACTTCTGCAAATCCGAAGATTGATGATCTTGTAGTTATATTTGATGAAGATGCACCTCCAGCTAAGTGGCTCATGGGACGAATTGTCGAAGCAATTCCTGGACGAGATGGATTAGTCCGTGTAGTGCGAATCAAAACAAAATTGGGGGAAATAAAACGACCAATCACAAAAATTTCCACTTTATTGTATTCTGGCTCTGTTGAGCCAACGGGTGCGGGATGTTCAGGATAATAAACCTGGAATGAAAATTAAAAACCTGATGTCAAACAAAAGTTAGATTGTAATTTAGGTTAATCACTTATCTTCTTTTTTTTTTGGAAAACCTTTAATGGTTTTACAAGCTGTCCACGGTAGTTGTTCAGCTAAAATGAATTTAATGTTATTATTAATTAATTGAATTAGTTGAATTTAATTTATAGAATTTATTTACTATGTTATTAGCTTACCTGGTGTTATCACTCCATTTGACATCAATTTGTTTGTTTACAAATTTAATTTATCGTTAATGATAAGATGATAAACTTATCGCTAAACAAAGACTTTTACCACTCTTCCATATTCTGTATTATCGATAGAGTGATACACTGCCATCTCGTTGTTAATAGTTAGTTTTAATTTTCAAGCAGTTTAAATATGGAGCGATTTCGCCGCGGGTTTTTTTTTTGTATAAAATTATTAAATTTGTCTCGATCACTTTAATGGAATATTTCGAGCTGTGTACATTAAATAAAATAAAATAAAATTTATACTGTAAATTCTGTAAAACATTTTTATTACCAAACGAGAAGCTGTTGTGCAAAATTACTTTCATTGCGCACTATAATTTGGAGAACAGAATCCTACATTTACTGAAATCTTCTCAGTCTGAACAGTCAAATCTTCTTAGTCTGAACATCAATAAGTGTAAGACTTTATCATTCCACCGGAAATTAAATCCAGTTTTAAAACATTACGAAGTTAACAATATGCCACTAAAGCGAGTATCAGAGATCAAAGACCTTGGTGTTATTTTCGTGGAAAATATAAGCAGTAACAAACATATAGAACAATGTGTTGCTAAATCTAATTCTATGTGGGGTTTTATTTAACGATGGACGGGAGACATTTATGACCTGGAGACAATTAAGATTCTGTATTTTGCATACGAACGTTCACAACTGGAATACGCTGTTACTGTTTGGTGTCCATTTTATGATACAAACATCACTAAACTTGAGGGTATTCAGAATAAGTTTATCCGTCATTTAACTTGGAAAAGCAGTTGGGAGTATGATTACGAATTACCATATCATGAAAACCTGCAACGTTTACCACCATATCTGGATGGCTGCAAAACAAACAACAAAGCAACTTTGGAAAAAAGACGTGAGCTTTTAAAGTGTTCATTTGTTGGTTATATTTTATAAGGTCACATTGACGCACAATCAATGCTGGAAAATTTACAAATTAAAGTACCCAGTAGACATCAAAGAAAAATCGAATTCTTGCAAGTTGATGTCCATAGAACCAACTATGGTTCTAATGGACCGATAAACATGATGTGCAAAAGCTTTAATCACATAAATCACCTGTACAATTTTCCTTCTAGCAAGGATACCTTAAAACGAAGATTGAAGCAACACTTTGCTTCTTCCTGATTTTTAATATTATTTTATATGTCTGACTATAACGTCATTTTTAATGTCAAGTCGTATTTGTAGAATAATTTCTAAATAAATAAAAAAAATTAAAAAAAAAGTAAAAAATAAAACACACGTTTTGGTGATGTTTTTTGCTAATTAAGATTTTTTTTGTGTTTTTATTAATTATTTGTCCATTTGAACGTCATTTTGAACAATAAATACCAAAATTCTACCAAAGTATGTTTTATCACCACAACTCAATGGTTTCATATTAAAATTGTTCAAAATGTCGGTTAAATCGAGAATTTTAGCCCAAATGACACTAAATTGCACTTAAAAATTAAATATTTGGTTCAAAATAAAACAAACAAAAATATTTGTAAGCAAAGATTAGTACCCAAGCGTTTGTTTTGTCACAACCATTCAATGTTTTTATATTTGTTTTATATAAAATGTGGGTAAAATGTACAATTAAACTCTACGCAACATAAAAATGCACGTAAAAATTTATAATTTGGTTCGAAATAACAAACAATGGACAAGTTTACACAAAACTTGTCGGTTTAACCGTTATTTCGAACAAAATATTAAATTTTTACGTGCATTTTTATGTTGCGCGGGGTTAAATGGTCCATTTTACTCACATTTTGGACAATTGAAATACAAAAAAATTGAGTTCTGGTGATAAAACACACGCTTTGGTAGTATGTTTTGCTAATTTATATTTTTTTGTGTTTTTATTCATTATTGGTCCATTTGAACGTCATTTTGAACAATTAATACCAAAATTTAACCAAAGTGTGTTTTATCACCAGAACTTAATTGTTTCATATAAAAATTGTTCAAAATGTCGGTTAATTGGAGAATTTTAGCCCAAATGACATTATATTGCACTTAAAAATTAAAAATTTGGTTCAAAATAACACAAAAAAAATATTAATAAGCAAAAATTTCTACCAAAGCGTGTGTTTTGTCACCACAATTCACTTTTTTTATATTTGTATTGTTTTAAAATTTGAATTTGTTGGTAAAACGCACAATTTAACCCAAAGCAACATAAAAATGCACATTTAAATTTAAAATTTGAATCGAAATAACAGTGAAAAGACAAGTTTACACAAAACTTGCCTGTTTAACCGTTATTTCAAACAAAATATTAATTATAACCGTTATTTCAAACAAAATATAAGTTTGTTGCGCGGGGTTAAATGGTCCATTTTACCCACATTTTGGACAATTGAAATATAAAAAAATTGTGTTGTGGTGATAAAAGACACGATTTGGTAGTAGTTTTTGCTAATTTATATTTTTTTGTGTTATTATTCATTATTTGTCCATTTGAACCTTTTGAAAAATAAATACCATTTCTCTAAAAAGTATGTTTTATTTTGATTAATTTATACCATTTCTCTACCAAAGTGTGTTTTATCACCACAACTCAATTGTAACATATTAAAATTGTTCAAAATGTCGGTTAGATGGAGAATTTCACCACAAATGACATAAAATTGCATTTAAAACTTTATTATTTTGTTCAAAATAAAACAAAAAAAAAATTAATTAGCAAAAATTACTACCAAAGCGTGTGTTTTTTCACCACAATTCAAGTTTTTAATATTTAAATTGTTCAAAATGTGGGTAAAATGCACAATTTCACCCCACGCAAAATCAAAATGCACGTAAAAATTAAAAATTTGGTTTGAAATAACGGTAAATAGACAAGTTTAAACATAAATTGTCTGTTTCACCGTTATTTCGAAAAGAATATTCAATTTTTAAGCGCATTTTTATGTTGTGTTTGGTTATATTGTCCATTTTACCCAAATTTTGAACGATTGGAATATACAAAGTAGATTTGTGGTGATAAAACACACGCTTTGGTAGTAATTTTTGCTTATTTATTATTTGTTTGCATTTTTATTCATTATTTGTCCGTTTGAACGTCATTTTGAACAATCAATACCAAAATACTACAAAACTTAATTTTATCACCACATCTGAAGTGTTTCATATTTAAATTGTTCAAAATGTCGGTTAAATGGAGAATAACACATTAAATGACATTAAATTGCATTAAAAAATTTAATATTTGGTTCAACATAACGGTCAATACTACACGTTTTGTGTCAACTTGTCTATTTACCGTTATTTCTATTAACACAATTAATTTTTAGGTGCAATTTTAGGTCATTTGGATGAAATTATCCATTTACACATTATTTTGTGAAGATTATCTTACGTGTCGTTAAAATGGCGTTCAAATGGACAAATATTTAACAAAAACACAAAAAAAAAATATTAATTAGCAAAAATTACTACTAAAGCGTGTGTTTTGTCACCATAACTCAATTTTTTGATATCTAAATGGTTCAAAATGTGGGTAAAATGCACATCTTAACCCCAAACGTGAAAAATTAACATTTGGTTCGAAAAAACGGTAAATCGACAAGTTTTCACAAAACTTGTCGGTTTGACCGTTATTTCGAACAAAACATCAAATTTTTACGTGAATTTTTATGTTTCGCGGGATTAAATGGTCCATTTTACCCACATTTTGGACAATTGGAATTAAAAAGTAAAGTTGTTGTGATAAAACACACGCTTTGATAGTAATTTTTGCTAATTTATATTTTTTTTTATGTTTTTATTCATTATTTATCCATTTGAACGTCATCTTGAACAAATAATACCAAAATTCTACCAAAGTGTTGTTTTATCACCACAACTCAATTGTTTCATATTGAAATTGTTCAAAATGTCGGTTAAATGGAGAATTTCACCCAAAATGACATTAAATTGCACTAAAAATTTAAATATTTGGTTCAAAATAACACAAAAAAAAAATATAAATAAGGAAAAATTACTACCAAAGCGTGTGTTTTCTCACCACAATTCAATTTTATTGTATTTTAATTGTTCAAAATGTGGGTAAAATGCACAATTAAACCCTACGCAATATCAAAACGCAAGTAAAAATTTTAAATTTGGTTCGAAATAACGGTAAATAGACAAGTTTAAACAAAACTTGTCTATTTTACCGTTATTTCGAACCAAATATTAAATTTTCACTTGTATGTTTTTGGTTGCGTGGGTTATTTTGACCATTTTACTGAAATTTGGACCAATTTGAATATACAAAAAATAGATTTGTGGTGATAAAAGACACGTTTTGATAGAAATTTTTCCTAATTTATATTATTTTTGAATTTTTATTTATTATTTGTCCATTTGAATGTCCTTTTGAACAATTAATACCAAAATTCTACCAAAGTTAATTTTATCACCACAACTCAATTGTTTCATATGTAAATTGTTCAAAATGTCGGTTAAATGGAGAATTTTACCCTAAATGACATAAAATTACACTTAAAAATTAAATATTTGGTTCAAAATAACGGTTTAAAAGACAAGTTTTGTGTCAAATTGTCTATTTACCGTTATTTCGATTAGAAATATTTAATTTTAAGGTGCAGTTTTATGTCATCTTGGGTGAAATTTTCTATTTACCCATTATTTTATTAAGATTTTGGTACATGTTCAAAATGACGTTCAAATGCACAGAGGATGAACAAAAACACAAATAAAAAATTAATTAGCAAAGATTACTACCAAAGCGTGTGTTTTGTCACCACAACTCAATTTTTTGATATTGAAATTGTTAAAAATGTAGGTAAAATGCACAATTTAACCCCATGCAATATAAAAATGCACGTACAAATTTAAAATTTGGTTCGAAATAACGGTTAATAGACAAGTTTTAACAATACTTGTCTGTTTTATCGTTATTTCAAACAAAATTTTTATTTTCAACGTGCATTTTTATGTTGCGCGGGGGGTAAATGGTCAATTTAACCCACATTTTGGACAACTGAAATATAAAAAAGTTGAGTTGTGGTGATAAAACACACGCTTTAGTAGTATGTTTTGCTAATTTATATTTTTTTTTGTGTTTTTAATTCATTATTTATCCATTTGGACGTCATTCTGAACAATCAATACCAAAATTCAACCAAAGTGTGTGTTCTATCACAACAACTCAATTGTTTCATATTAAAATTGTTCAAAATGTCAGTAATGGAGAATTTTAACCCAAATGACATAAAATTGCACTTAAAAATTATATATTGAGTTCAAAATAACACACAAAAAAAATATAAATAGGCAACAATAAATACCAAAGCGTGTGTTTTGTCACCACAATTCAATTTTTTTATATTTTAATTGTTCAAAGTGTGGGTAAAATGCACAATTTAATCCCACGCAATATAAAAATGTACATTAAAATTTAAAATTTGGTTCAAAATGACGGTGAATAGACAAGTTTTAACAAAACTTGTCTATTTAACCGCTATTTCGAACATAATATTAAATTTTTACGTAAATTTTCATGTTGCGTGGGGTTGAATTGACCATTTTTCCCAAAATTTGAATAACTGGAATATACACAAATACATTTGTGGTGATAAAACACACGTTTTGGTAGTAATTTTTGCTTAATTTATTTTTTTTTTTGTATTTTATTTATAATTTGTCCATATGATCGTCATTTCAAAATGACGTTCAAATGGACAAATAATGAACAAAATCACAAAAAAAATTACAACTGGCAAAAATTACTACCAAAGCGTGTATTTTGTCACCATAATTCAATTTTGTTCTATTTATATAGTTCAAAATGTGGGTTAAATGAAAATTTTTACCCTACGCAATTTAAAAATGCACGTGAAAATTTTAAATTTTGTTCAAAATAACGGTAATTAACGGTTGCGCGGGGTTTAAAGGTCCATTTCACCCTTATTTAGAACAATTCAAATATAAAAAAATTGAGTTGTGGTGATAAAACACACGCTTTGGTAGTAGTTTTTGCTTATTTTATATTTGTAATTTCTGTTTTTATTCAATATTTGTCCATTTGAACGTCATTTAGAACTTAAAATTTTAAATTTTAGCAAAGTGTGATTTATCACCTCAACTCAATTGTTTTATATTTTATTGTTCAAAATGTCGGTTAAATGAAAAATTTTGCCGCAAATGAAATTCAATTGCACTTGAAAATTAAGTTTTTGGTTCAAAATAACGGTAAAAAACGACAAGTTATGTATCAACTTGTCTATTTTTCGTTATTTCGATTTTAATATTTTATTTTTTAGGCGCAATCAAATGTCATTCGGGGGTGAAATTCTGCATTTACCCAGTATTTTGTTATGATTTTGGTACATAACGTTCAGAATGATGTTCAAATGACCAAAAATGGACAAAAACACAAAAAACATATTTATTAGCAAAAAATACTACTAAAGCGTGTGTTTTGTCACCACAACCCAATATTTAGATATTTCAATTGTTCAAAATGTGGGATAAATTCACAATTAAACCCCGCGAAATATAATTATGCAAGTAAAAATTTAAAATTTGGTTCGAAATAACAGGAAATACACAAGTTTACACAAAACTTGTCTGTTTTACCGTTATTTCGAACAAAATAGTAAATCTTATGTGCATTTTAATGTTGCGCGTGGTTAAATGGTCCATTTTACCCACAATTTCAACAATTATTTGTCCATTTGAACGTCATTTTAAAAAAGTTATACCAAAATTCTATCAAAGTTAATTTTATCACCACAACTCATTTGTTTCATAATAAAATTGTTCAAAATGTCGGTTTAATAGAGAATTTCACCCCAAATGACATTAAGTTGCACTTGAAAATTAAATATTTTGTTCAAAATAACGGCAAAAAACTACCAGTTTTGTATTAACTTGTCTATTCACCGTTATTACAATTAAAACATTTAATTTTTAGGTGCAATTTTATGTCATTTAGGAAGAAATTCTGCATTTACCCATTATTTTCTTAAGATTTTGGTTAATATCGTTCAGAAAGACGTTCAAATGGACAAATTATGAACAATATCACAAAAAAAATATTTATAAGCACAAAATACCGCTAAAGCGTGTGTTTAATTACCACAGCTAAATTTTTTGATAATAAAATGGTTCAAAATGTGGGTTAAATGCACAATTTTACCCCACGCAATATTAAAAAGCAGGTAAAAATTTAAAATTTGGTTCGAAATAACGATAAATAGACAAGTTAATACAAAACTTGTCGGTTGAACCGGTTTTTCGAAAAGAATATTAAATTTTTAAGTGCATTTTTATGTTTTGCGGTGTTCAATGGTCCATTTTACCCATATTTTGGAATATTGAAATATAAAAAAAATTGAGTTGTGGTGATAAAACACACGCTTTTGTAGTAATTTTTGCTAATTAAATTTTTTTTGTGTTTTAATTCATTATTTGTCCATTTGAACGTCATTTTGAATAATTAATACCAAAATTCTACCAAAGTGTTTTATATCACCACAACTCAATTGTTTCATATTAAAATTGTTCAAAATGTCGGTTAAATGGAGAATTTCAGCTCAAATGACATTAGATTGCACTTTAAAATAAAATATAATGTTAAAAATAAAACAAAAAAAAATATAAATAAGCAAAAATTACTACCCAAGCTTGTGTTTTGTCACCACAATTTAATTTTTTTTATATTTGTTTTGTATAAAATGTGGGTAAAATGCACAATTTAATCCCACGCAATATTAAAATGCACGTTATAATTTTAAATTTGGTTCGAAATAATGGTTAATAGACAAGTTCACACCAAACTGGTCTGTTTAACCGTTATTTCGAACAAAATGTTAAATTTTTACGTGCATTTTTATGTTGCGTGGGGTGTTAAACGGTCCATTTTACCCACATTTTGGACAATTGAAATGTAAAAAAATTAAATTGTGGTGATAAAACCACTACTTAACGCTTTGGTAGTAATTTTGGCTAATTTATATAATTTATGTATTTTTATTCATTATTTGTCCATTTGAACGTCATTTTGTACAATTAATACCAAAATTCTACCAAAGTTAATTTTATCACCACAACTCAATTGTTTCATATTAAAATGGTTCAAAATGTCGGTTAAATGGAGAATTTGAGCCCAAATTATATTAAGTTGCACTTAAAAATTAAACATTTGGTTTAAAATAACACAAAAAAAATATTAATAAGCAAAAATTACTACCAAAGCGTTTGTTTTGTCACCACTATTCAATTTTTTTATATTTGTATTGTTTTTATATTTGTATTTGTTGGTTAAATGCACAATTTAACCCCACGCAACATTAAAATGCACGTAAAAATTAAAAATTTGGTTCGAAATAACGGTAAATAGACAAGTTTACATAACTTGCCTGTTTATTCGTTATTTCGAACCAAATATTAAATTTTTACGTGCATTAAATGGTCCATTTTACCCACATTTTGGACAATTGAAATAAAAAAAATTGAAAGTTGGTGATAAAACACACGCTTCGGTCATTTGAAACAATTAATACCAAAATTCTACCAAAACTAATTTTATCACTTCAACTCAATGGTTTTATATTAAAATTATTCAAAATGTCAGTTAATTGGAGAATTTTAGCCCTAGTGATATTATTTTGCACTTGAAAATTTAATATTTGGTTCAAAATAACACACAAAAAAAATTAAGAAGCAAAAATTACCACCAAATCAATAAGAATTCCAAATTAATCTCTCTTTTTCCATTCATAGATAGAAATGGCTTATTAAAGGTCGGCGGAAGGCTTGAAAATTCCGAAATGTCGTATGATATGAAGCATCCTGTTATACTCCCGGCTAAGAATCGCATAACAACATTGATTATCCGAGATGAACATCTTAGACTGTTGCATGCTGGTCCAACATTACTAATGTCTACACTAAAACAGAAGTACAATATCCTAAGATGCAAGAATGAAGTTAGGGCAATAATTGGGAGGTGTGTGAAGTGTATCCGTTTTAAGAAGCAGCAACAACAACAACTTATGGGTCAGCTACCGCAATCTAGAGTGTCATTTCTAAAGCCTTTCTTCACAACTGGTGTGGACTATGCGGGTCCTTTATTAATAAAGGCATCAAAATTGAGAGGTGCTAAATCAATCAAGGCTTACTTGGCGCTGTTTGTGTGTATGGCTACAAGGGCTGTGCACTTAGAGTTAGTCGGCGATATGACCACAGAATCATTTTTGGCAGTTCTTCGAAGATTCCACGCACGTCGGGGCATATGTGGCCATATATATAGTGATAATGGTTCCAATTTTATAGGCGCACAACGGGAAATCCAAAGAAGTCTGCTGATGGTTTCCAAGGACGAGGCATTATTACGATATATCAACACTAACAACATTGACTGGCATTTTATTCCTCCAGGTGCTCCCAATTTTGGAGGTTTATGGGAGGCAGGGATAAAATCATGCAAATATCACTTGAAACGAGTACTGGGTGAAACACTATTGACGTTCGAAGAGCTCACGACATTACTTACACAAATCGAAGCGATTATGAATTCTCGGCCGTTGTGTGAAATATCCCCAGAAGAATTGGATCCACTAACTCCTGGCCATTTTCTAATTGGTCACGCGATGACATTATTACCAGAACCAAATCTGTTGGACATTAAAGCAAATCGATTATCGCGTTGGCAGCACATCCAACGGATGGTTCAGCACTTCTGGCAAAGATGGAATAAGGAGTATCTTGTAACACTTCAACAACGCCAGAAATGGAAGCTTACTTCTGCAAATCCGAAGATTGATGATCTTGTAGTTATATTTGATGAAGATGCACCTCCAGCTAAGTGGCTCATGGGACGAATTGTCGAAGCAATTCCTGGACGAGATGGATTAGTCCGTGTAGTGCGAATCAAAACAAAATTGGGGGAAATAAAACGACCAATCACAAAAATTTCCACTTTATTGTATTCTGGCTCTGTTGAGCCAACGGGTGCGGGATGTTCAGGATAATAAACCTGGAATGAAAATTAAAAACCTGATGTCAAACAAAAGTTAGATTGTAATTTAGGTTAATCACTTATCTTCTTTTTTTTTTGGAAAACCTTTAATGGTTTTACAAGCTGTCCACGGTAGTTGTTCAGCTAAAATGAATTTAATGTTATTATTAATTAATTGAATTAGTTGAATTTAATTTATAGAATTTATTTACTATGTTATTAGCTTACCTGGTGTTATCACTCCATTTGACATCAATTTGTTTGTTTACAAATTTAATTTATCGTTAATGATAAGATGATAAACTTATCGCTAAACAAAGACTTTTACCACTCTTCCATATTCTGTATTATCGATAGAGTGATACACTGCCATCTCGTTGTTAATAGTTAGTTTTAATTTTCAAGCAGTTTAAATATGGAGCGATTTCGCCGCGGGTTTTTTTTTTGTATAAAATTATTAAATTTGTCTCGATCACTTTAATGGAATATTTCGAGCTGTGTACATTAAATAAAATAAAATAAAATTTATACTGTAAATTCTGTAAAACATTTTTATTACCAAACGAGAAGCTGTTGTGCAAAATTACTTTCATTGCGCACTATAATTTGGAGAACAGAATCCTACATTTACTGAAATCTTCTCAGTCTGAACAGTCAAATCTTCTTAGTCTGAACATCAATAAGTGTAAGACTTTATCATTCCACCGGAAATTAAATCCAGTTTTAAAACATTACGAAGTTAACAATATGCCACTAAAGCGAGTATCAGAGATCAAAGACCTCGGTGTTATTTTCGTGGAAAATATAAGCAGTAACAAACATATAGAACAATGTGTTGCTAAATCTAATTCTATGTGGGGTTTTATTTAACGATGGACGGGAGACATTTATGACCTGGAGACAATTAAGATTCTGTATTTTGCATACGAACGTTCACAACTGGAATACGCTGTTACTGTTTGGTGTCCATTTTATGATACAAACATCACTAAACTTGAGGGTATTCAGAATAAGTTTATCCGTCATTTAACTTGGAAAAGCAGTTGGGAGTATGATTACGAATTACCATATCATGAAAACCTGCAACGTTTACCACCATATCTGGATGGCTGCAAAACAAACAACAAAGCAACTTTGGAAAAAAGACGTGAGCTTTTAAAGTGTTCATTTGTTGGTTATATTTTATAAGGTCACATTGACGCACAATCAATGCTGGAAAATTTACAAATTAAAGTACCCAGTAGACATCAAAGAAAAATCGAATTCTTGCAAGTTGATGTCCATAGAACCAACTATGGTTCTAATGGACCGATAAACATGATGTGCAAAAGCTTTAATCACATAAATCACCTGTACAATTTTCCTTCTAGCAAGGATACCTTAAAACGAAGATTGAAGCAACACTTTGCTTCTTCCTGATTTTTAATATTATTTTATATGTCTGACTATAACGTCATTTTTAATGTCAAGTCGTATTTGTAGAATAATTTCTAAATAAATAAAAAAAATTAAAAAAAAAGTAAAAAATAAAACACACGTTTTGGTGATGTTTTTTGCTAATTAAGATTTTTTTTGTGTTTTTATTAATTATTTGTCCATTTGAACGTCATTTTGAACAATAAATACCAAAATTCTACCAAAGTATGTTTTATCACCACAACTCAATGGTTTCATATTAAAATTGTTCAAAATGTCGGTTAAATCGAGAATTTTAGCCCAAATGACACTAGATTGCACTTAAAAATTAAATATTTGGTTCAAAATAAAACAAACAAAAATATTTGTAAGCAAAGATTAGTACCCAAGCGTTTGTTTTGTCACAACCATTCAATGTTTTTATATTTGTTTTATATAAAATGTGGGTAAAATGTACAATTAAACTCTACGCAACATAAAAATGCACGTAAAAATTTATAATTTGGTTCGAAATAACAAACAATGGACAAGTTTACACAAAACTTGTCGGTTTAACCGTTATTTCGAACAAAATATTAAATTTTTACGTGCATTTTTATGTTGCGCGGGGTTAAATGGTCCATTTTACTCACATTTTGGACAATTGAAATACAAAAAAATTGAGATCTGGTGATAAAACACACGCTTTGGTAGTATGTTTTGCTAATTTATATTTTTTTGTGTTTTTATTCATTATTGGTCCATTTGAACGTCATTTTGAACAATTAATACCAAAATTTAACCAAAGTGTGTTTTATCACCAGAACTTAATTGTTTCATATAAAAATTGTTCAAAATGTCGGTTAATTGGAGAATTTTAGCCCAAATGACATTATATTGCACTTAAAAATTAAAAATTTGGTTCAAAATAACACAAAAAAAATATTAATAAGCAAAAATTTCTACCAAAGCGTGTGTTTTGTCACCACAATTCACTTTTTTTATATTTGTATTGTTTTAAAATTTGAATTTGTTGGTAAAACGCACAATTTAACCCAAAGCAACATAAAAATGCACATTTAAATTTAAAATTTGAATCGAAATAACAGTGAAAAGACAAGTTTACACAAAACTTGCCTGTTTAACCGTTATTTCAAACAAAATATTAATTATAACCGTTATTTCAAACAAAATATAAGTTTGTTGCGCGGGGTTAAATGGTCCATTTTACCCACATTTTGGACAATTGAAATATAAAAAAATTGTGTTGTGGTGATAAAAGACACGATTTGGTAGTAGTTTTTGCTAATTTATATTTTTTTGTGTTATTATTCATTATTTGTCCATTTGAACCTTTTGAAAAATAAATACCATTTCTCTAAAAAGTATGTTTTATTTTGATTAATTTATACCATTTCTCTACCAAAGTGTGTTTTATCACCACAACTCAATTGTAACATATTAAAATTGTTCAAAATGTCGGTTAGATGGAGAATTTCACCACAAATGACATAAAATTGCATTTAAAACTTTATTATTTTGTTCAAAATAAAACAAAAAAAAAATTAATTAGCAAAAATTACTACCAAAGCGTGTGTTTTTTCACCACAATTCAAGTTTTTAATATTTAAATTGTTCAAAATGTGGGTAAAATGCACAATTTCACCCCACGCAAAATCAAAATGCACGTAAAAATTAAAAATTTGGTTTGAAATAACGGTAAATAGACAAGTTTAAACATAAATTGTCTGTTTCACCGTTATTTCGAAAAGAATATTCAATTTTTAAGCGCATTTTTATGTTGTGTTTGGTTATATTGTCCATTTTACCCAAATTTTGAACGATTGGAATATACAAAGTAGATTTGTGGTGATAAAACACACGCTTTGGTAGTAATTTTTGCTTATTTATTATTTGTTTGCATTTTTATTCATTATTTGTCCGTTTGAACGTCATTTTGAACAATCAATACCAAAATACTACAAAACTTAATTTTATCACCACATCTGAAGTGTTTCATATTTAAATTGTTCAAAATGTCGGTTAAATGGAGAATAACACATTAAATAACATTAAATTGCATTAAAAAATTTAATATTTGGTTCAACATAACGGTCAATACTACACGTTTTGTGTCAACTTGTCTATTTACCGTTATTTCTATTAACACAATTAATTTTTAGGTGCAATTTTAGGTCATTTGGATGAAATTATCCATTTACACATTATTTTGTGAAGATTATCTTACGTGTCGTTAAAATGGCGTTCAAATGGACAAATATTTAACAAAAACACAAAAAAAAAATATTAATTAGCAAAAATTACTACTAAAGCGTGTGTTTTGTCACCATAACTCAATTTTTTGATATCTAAATGGTTCAAAATGTGGGTAAAATGCACATCTTAACCCCAAGCAATATTAAATGCACGTGAAAAATTAACATTTGGTTCGAAAAAACGGTAAATCGACAAGTTTTCACAAAACTTGTCGGTTTGACCGTTATTTCGAACAAAACATCAAATTTTTACGTGAATTTTTATGTTTCGCGGGATTAAATGGTCCATTTTACCCACATTTTGGACAATTGGAATTAAAAAGTAAAGTTGTTGTGATAAAACACACGCTTTGATAGTAATTTTTGCTAATTTATATTTTTTTTTATGTTTTTATTCATTATTTATCCATTTGAACGTCATCTTGAACAAATAATACCAAAATTCTACCAAAGTGTGTTTTATCACCACAACTCAATTGTTTCATATTGAAATTGTTCAAAATGTCGGTTAAATGGAGAATTTCACCCAAAATGACATTAAATTGCACTAAAAATTTAAATATTTGGTTCAAAATAACACAAAAAAAAAATATAAATAAGGAAAAATTAC
Organism: Tipula lateralis; assembly: GCA_963932295.1. Lineage (NCBI taxonomy): Eukaryota > Metazoa > Arthropoda > Insecta > Diptera > Tipulidae > Tipula > Tipula lateralis. The sequence goes on from CAWVQQ010000609.1 coordinate 357,390, forward strand.
TACCAAAGCGTGTGTTTTCTCACCACAATTCAATTTTATTGTATTTTAATTGTTCAAAATGTGGGTAAAATGCACAATTAAACCCTACGCAATATCAAAACGCAAGTAAAAATTTTAAATTTGGTTCGAAATAACGGTAAATAGACAAGTTTAAACAAAACTTGTCTATTTTACCGTTATTTCGAACCAAATATTAAATTTTCACTTGTATGTTTTTGTTGCGTGGGTTATTTTGACCAATTTGCTGAAATTTGGACCAATTTGAATATACAAAAAATAGATTTGTGGTGATAAAAGACACGTTTTGATAGAAATTTTTCCTAATTTATATTATTTTTGAATTTTTATTTATTATTTGTCCATTTGAATGTCCTTTTGAACAATTAATACCAAAATTCTACCAAAGTTAATTTTATCACCACAACTCAATTGTTTCATATGTAAATTGTTCAAAATGTCGGTTAAATGGAGAATTTTACCCTAAATGACATAAAATTACACTTAAAAATTAAATATTTGGTTCAAAATAACGGTTTAAAAGACAAGTTTTGTGTCAAATTGTCTATTTACCGTTATTTCGATTAGAATATTTAATTTTAAGGTGCAGTTTTATGTCATCTTGGGTGAAATTTTCTATTTACCCATTATTTTATTAAGATTTTGGTACATGTCGTTCAAAATGACGTTCAAATGCACAGAGGATGAACAAAAACACAAATAAAAATTAATTAGCAAAGATTACTACCAAAGCGTGTGTTTTGTCACCACAACTCAATTTTTTGATATTGAAATTGTTAAAAATGTAGGTAAAATGCACAATTTAACCCCATGCAATATAAAAATGCACTTACAAATTTAAAATTTGGTTCGAAATAACGGTTAATAGACAAGTTTTAACAATACTTGTCTGTTTTATCGTTATTTCAAACAAAATTTTTATTTTCAACGTGCATTTTTATGTTGCGCGGGGGTAAATGGTCAATTTAACCCACATTTTGGACAACTGAAATATAAAAAAGTTGAGTTGTGGTGATAAAACACACGCTTTAGTAGTATGTTTTGCTAATTTATATTTTTTTTTGTGTTTTAATTCATTATTTATCCATTTGGACGTCATTCTGAACAATCAATACCAAAATTCAACCAAAGTGTGTTCTATCACAACAACTCAATTGTTTCATATTAAAATTGTTCAAAATGTCAGTAATGGAGAATTTTAACCCAAATGACATAAAATTGCACTTAAAAATTATATATTGAGTTCAAAATAACACACAAAAAAAATATAAATAGGCAACAATAAATACCAAAGCGTGTGTTTTGTCACCACAATTCAATTTTTTTATATTTTAATTGTTCAAAGTGTGGGTAAAATGCACAATTTAATCCCACGCAATATAAAAATGTACATTAAAATTTAAAATTTGGTTCAAAATGACGGTGAATAGACAAGTTTTAACAAAACTTGTCTATTTAACCGCTATTTCGAACATAATATTAAATTTTTACGTAAATTTTCATGTTGCGTGGGGTTGAATTGACCATTTTTCCCAAAATTTGAATAACTGGAATATACACAAATACATTTGTGGTGATAAAACACACGTTTTGGTAGTAATTTTTGCTTATTTATTTTTTTTTTGTATTTTATTTATAATTTGTCCATATGATCGTCATTTCAAAATGACGTTCAAATGGACAAATAATGAACAAAATCACAAAAAAAATTACAACTGGCAAAAATTACTACCAAAGCGTGTATTTTGTCACCATAATTCAATTTTGTTCTATTTATATAGTTCAAAATGTGGGTTAAATGAAAATTTTTACCCTACGCAATTTAAAAATGCACGTGAAAATTTTAAATTTTGTTCAAAATAACGGTAATTAACGGTTGCGCGGGGTTTAAAGGTCCATTTCACCCTTATTTAGAACAATTCAAATATAAAAAAATTGAGTTGTGGTGATAAAACACACGCTTTGGTAGTAGTTTTTGCTTATTTATATTTGTTTCTGTTTTTATTCAATATTTGTCCATTTGAACGTCATTTAGAACTTAAAATTTTAAATTTTAGCAAAGTGTGATTTATCACCTCAACTCAATTGTTTTATATTTTATTGTTCAAAATGTCGGTTAAATGAAAAATTTTGCCGCAAATGAAATTCAATTGCACTTGAAAATTAAGTTTTTGGTTCAAAATAACGGTAAAAACGACAAGTTATGTATCAACTTGTCTATTTTTCGTTATTTCGATTTTAATATTTTATTTTTAGGCGCAATCAAATGTCATTCGGGGTGAAATTCTGCATTTACCCAGTATTTTGTTATGATTTTGGTACATAACGTTCAGAATGATGTTCAAATGACCAAAAATGGACAAAAACACAAAAAACATATTTATTAGCAAAAAATACTACTAAAGCGTGTGTTTTGTCACCACAACCCAATATTTAGATATTTCAATTGTTCAAAATGTGGGATAAATTCACAATTAAACCCCGCGAAATATAATTATGCAAGTAAAAATTTAAAATTTGGTTCGAAATAACAGGAAATACACAAGTTTACACAAAACTTGTCTGTTTTACCGTTATTTCGAACAAAATAGTAAATCTTATGTGCATTTTAATGTTGCGCGTGGTTAAATGGTCCATTTTACCCACAATTTCAACAATTATTTGTCCATTTGAACGTCATTTTAAAAAAGTTATACCAAAATTCTATCAAAGTTAATTTTATCACCACAACTCATTTGTTTCATAATAAAATTGTTCAAAATGTCGGTTTAATAGAGAATTTCACCCCAAATGACATTAAGTTGCACTTGAAAATTAAATATTTTGTTCAAAATAACGGCAAAAACTACCAGTTTTGTATTAACTTGTCTATTCACCGTTATTACAATTAAAACATTTAATTTTTAGGTGCAATTTTATGTCATTTAGGAAGAAATTCTGCATTTACCCATTATTTTCTTAAGATTTTGGTTAATATCGTTCAGAAAGACGTTCAAATGGACAAATTATGAACAATATCACAAAAAAAATATTTATAAGCACAAAATACCGCTAAAGCGTGTGTTTAATTACCACAGCTAAATTTTTTGATAATAAAATGGTTCAAAATGTGGGTTAAATGCACAATTTTACCCCACGCAATATTAAAAAGCAGGTAAAAATTTAAAATTTGGTTCGAAATAACGATAAATAGACAAGTTAATACAAAACTTGTCGGTTGAACCGGTTTTTCGAAAAGAATATTAAATTTTTAAGTGCATTTTTATGTTTTGCGGTGTTCAATGGTCCATTTTACCCATATTTTGGAATATTGAAATATAAAAAAAATTGAGTTGTGGTGATAAAACACACGCTTTTGTAGTAATTTTTGCTAATTAAATTTTTTTTGTGTTTTAATTCATTATTTGTCCATTTGAACGTCATTTTGAATAATTAATACCAAAATTCTACCAAAGTGTTTTATATCACCACAACTCAATTGTTTCATATTAAAATTGTTCAAAATGTCGGTTAAATGGAGAATTTCAGCTCAAATGACATTAGATTGCACTTTAAAATAAAATATAATGTTAAAAATAAAACAAAAAAAAATATAAATAAGCAAAAATTACTACCCAAGCTTGTGTTTTGTCACCACAATTTAATTTTTTTTATATTTGTTTTGTATAAAATGTGGGTAAAATGCACAATTTAATCCCACGCAATATTAAAATGCACGTTATAATTTTAAATTTGGTTCGAAATAATGGTTAATAGACAAGTTCACACCAAACTGGTCTGTTTAACCGTTATTTCGAACAAAATGTTAAATTTTTACGTGCATTTTTATGTTGCGTGGGGTTAAACGGTCCATTTTACCCACATTTTGGACAATTGAAATGTAAAAAAATTAAATTGTGGTGATAAAACCACTACTTAACGCTTTGGTAGTAATTTTGGCTAATTTATATAATTTATGTATTTTTATTCATTATTTGTCCATTTGAACGTCATTTTGTACAATTAATACCAAAATTCTACCAAAGTTAATTTTATCACCACAACTCAATTGTTTCATATTAAAATGGTTCAAAATGTCGGTTAAATGGAGAATTTGAGCCCAAATTATATTAAGTTGCACTTAAAAATTAAAAATTTGGTTTAAAATAACACAAAAAAAATATTAATAAGCAAAAATTACTACCAAAGCGTTTGTTTTGTCACCACTATTCAATTTTTTTATATTTGTATTGTTTTTATATTTGTATTTGTTGGTTAAATGCACAATTTAACCCCACGCAACATTAAAATGCACGTAAAAATTAAAAATTTGGTTCGAAATAACGGTAAATAGACAAGTTTACATAACTTGCCTGTTTATTCGTTATTTCGAACCAAATATTAAATTTTTACGTGCATTAAATGGTCCATTTTACCCACATTTTGGACAATTGAAATAAAAAAAATTGAAAGTTGGTGATAAAACACACGCTTCGGTCATTTGAAACAATTAATACCAAAATTCTACCAAAACTAATTTTATCACTTCAACTCAATGGTTTTATATTAAAATTATTCAAAATGTCAGTTAATTGGAGAATTTTAGCCCTAGTGATATTATTTTGCACTTGAAAATTTAATATTTGGTTCAAAATAACACACAAAAAAAATTAAGAAGCAAAAATTACCACCAAAGCGTTTGCTTTGTCACCACAATTCAAATTTTTTATATTTAAATTGTTCAGTGATGGGTTAAATGCACAATTTTGCCCCACGCAATATCAAAATTCACGTAAAAATGTTAAAATTGTTTCGTTAAACGGTAAATAGACAAGTTTACACAAAACTTAACAAATAAATAATAACAAATAAATAATAATGATAATAACTCAAACAGTAAATATTTAACAAATTATTAAATTTTTACGTGCATTTTTATGTTGCGTGGGGTAATATGGTCCATTTTACCCAAATTTTGAACAATTGGAATATACAAAATAGATTTGTGGAGAAAAAACACACGCTTTGGTAGTATTTTTGCTTATTTATATTTTGTTTGTATATTTTTCATTATTTGTTCATTTGAACGTCATTTTGAACAATTAATACCAAAATTCTACCAAAGATAATTTTATCACCACAGCTCAATTGTTTCATAATTAAGTTGTTCAAAATGTCGGTTAAATGGAGAATTTTACCCCAAATGACAATAAATTGCACTTAAAAATTAAACATTTGGTGCAAAATAACGGTAAAAACGACAAGGTTTGTGTCAACTTGTCCATTTACCGTTATTTTGATTAGAATATTTAATTTAATGGTGAAACTTTATGTCACTTGGGGTGAAATTTTCTATTTCCCCATTATTTTGTTAAGATTTTGGTACATATCGTTCCAAATGACGTTCAAATGGACAAATAATGGAAAACAATACAAAAAAAAATAAATAAGCAATAATTACTACCAAAGCGTGTGATTAATCACCACGACTCAATTTTTTTATTTTTCAATTGTCCAAAATGTGGATAAAATAGACCATTGAACCCCGCGCATCATAACAACTCAGGCAAGTTATGTGTAACCTTGTCTCTTGACCATTATTTCGAACCAAATTTCAAATTTTAACGTGCATTTTAATGTTGCGTGGAGTAAAATTGTGCATTTTACCCACATTTTATACAAAAAAAAATATAAAAAAATTGAATTGTAGTGACAAAACAAACGCTTTGGTTGTATTTTTTGCTAATTAATATTTTGTTTTGTTTTATTTTGAACCAAATATTTACTTTTTAAGTGCAATTCAGTGTCATTTGAGCTAAAATTCTTCATTAAACCGAAATTTTGAATAATTTTAATATGAAACAATTGAGTTGTGGTGATAAAACCCACTTTGGTAGAATTTTGGTATTAATTGTTCAAAATTACGTTCAAATGGACAAATAATTAATAAAAACACAAAAAAAAATTAAATTAGAATAAAATACTACCAAAGCGTGTGTTTTATCACCACAACTTAAATTTTTATATTTTATTTGTCCAAAACGTGGGGTTAATGGTCCCTTTTTACCCAACTCAACATCAAAATGCACGTAAAAATTTAATTTTTTGTTCGAAATAACGGTGAAACAGACAAGTTTTGTTTAAACTTGTCTATTTACCGTAACTTCGAACCAAATTTATATTTTAAAGGCGCATTTTGATATTGCGTGGGGTTTAATTGTTCATTTTATCCAGTTTTGAACAATTAAAATATCAAAAAATTGAGTAGTGGTGACAAAACACATGATTTAGTAGAAATTTAAGCTAATTTTTATTTTTTTGTGTTTTTGTACAATATTTGTCCATTTGAACGTCATTTTGAACGACATTTACCAAAATCTTAACAAAATAATGGGAAAATAGAAAATTTCACCCCAAATGACATAAAACTGCACCTTAAAATTAAATATACTAATCGAAATAACGGTAAATAGACAAGTTAAAACAAAACTTGTCGTTCAAACCGGTATTTTGAACCAAATTGAACCAAATTTTTTCTTTTTAAGTGCAATTTAATGTCATTTGGGTTGAAATTCTCCATTAAACCTAAATTTTGAACAATTCAAATATAAAACAATTGAGTTGCGGTGATAAAACACACTTTGGTAGAATTTTGGTATTAATTGTTCAAAATGACGTTCAAATGGATAAATAATGAATAAAAATACAAAAATAATATAAATTAGCAAAAATTACTACCAAAGCGTGTGTTTTATAATACTTATCTATCCAAATGTTCAAAATTTGGGTAAAATGGACAAAATAACCCCACGCAACATATTAATGGACGTAAAAATTTAATATTTTGTTCGAAATTATGGTAAAACAGACAAATTTTGTGTAAACTTGTCAATTGTTCATTATTTCGAACAAAATTTTAAATTTTAACGTGCATTTTTATGTTGCAAAGGGTTAAATTGTGAATTTTACCCACATTTGGAACAATTTAAATATCAACAAATTGAGTTGTGATAACAAAACAAAAGCTTTGGTCGTAATTTTTGCTAATTGATATTTTTTTGTGTTTTTGTTCATTATTTGTCCATTTGAACGTCATTTTGAACGATATGTACCAAAATGTTAACAAAATAAGGGATAAATGGAGAATTTCACCCCAAATGACTTCAAATTGCACCGTAAAATTAAATATTTTAATCGAAATAACGGTAAATGGACAAGTTGACACGAAACTTGTCGTTTTTACCGTTTTTTTGCACCAAATATTCAATTTTTAAGTGCAACTAATTGTCATTTGGGGTAAAATTCTCCATTAAACAGACATTTTGAACAATTGAAATATGAAAAAATTGAGTTGTGTTGATAAAATTAACTTTGGTAGAATTTTGGTATCAATTGTTCAAAATGACGTTCAAATGGACAAATAATGAAAAAATATACAAACAAAATATAAATAAGCAATAACTACTACCAAAGCGTGTGTTTTGTCACCACAAATCTATTTTGTATATTCTAATTGTTCATAATTTGGGTAAAATGAACCATATTACCCCTAGCAACATTAAAATGCACGTAAAACTTTAATACTTTGTTCGAAATAACGATAAAACAGGCAAG